>CABFWO010001675.1:104162-114958 GCA_902155825.1 Timema genevievae
TAAAAATTTATAGTATCACTCAAATATTAATAATATATTATGTAGTCATCAAATGAGAAACAATTGTCTCACATCGTGTATCTTGGCACGTGCATTTCAAAGAAACACTAAAAGACTAAAATTCTTCTCTCTCTTAATTTCATTATTTTGTGATAATTTTCTTTATTATATTTTCTTAACATTTCTCCCCTCAAAATCTTGCAGCACCCATAAGTGCCCCAGCACACAAGTTGAGAATCTCTGATTTAAGCATATTTACCTTTACACACATACTTAATGTTCCCTGCAAGCTATTATTTGGAAGATTTGTTTAGCTTTGTATCTCGTATGTTGTGTAAATATTAGACCAAGTCAAAATAAGCATCAATCTAACTAAGAATAAAATTAACTAGTTCATTTTCCGTCGATTTGTGGTACATGGGTGTTTATATAAATTAACCGACCAGCTGGTCATACATATTATAGCTCAACCACCGTTTAATTTACGAAACAACTGAAATTCCTTTTCGCGTTATACCTTGGTTGGAAACACTTGGCTGATAACACTCTTTACCAAGACGTGACCAAGTCATTCGCGAAAAATCGCCTATAGATTGTTTTTAAGAAAATACTATTAGAAATCCTAAGCTTAGGTTTGATAAAATACATATTATGTTGCTATATTTATTTAAAATCTAGTACGCTCTGTGATGAATTATTGCAATAAACGATATAAATAATGAAAGTGTGAATTTGATAAAAAAAACTGAACTTGTTGCTCATATTCACTGGGTTAGGCCTATTTAAGTTTTAGGAGTTTATTAAATCATTTAAACTTTTTACAACAGTGGCTATAATACAATGCATTTTTTTTTCAGTTTCAGTATAGTTAAAACAAACAACTATTTCTTTTGACTTTTAGTTATATCTTTTACTGGTCTTAATATATAGACTAATTATTCAAAACGTCCTCCAATAGGAATCAAACGCAAATTTCCTCTGATGTAGTAAGCTAATTGATAAGATGAATGCATTAGTGCCCTCACACTTCAATAGCGTTTATTTATAATAATAATAATAATAATAATAATAATAATAATAATAATAATAATAATAATAATAATAATCTTTTTACAGTTTAAATATGACACAATTTGTATACGTCGCCTCCCAGAGTGCCGAGCTTATTTAAATAAAGTGAGTGTATATTTATCATTACCAAGCAAATTTAAATCATTTTACAATCATGAGCAGACATTTGAAAACTTGGGAATGAGAACCCCGTAAAGACCAAAATCTGAAAATCAGGAGAATTAAGAACACAAAACAGATATGTATCCATCTCTTTGGTACAAAAATATATTCTTGTCAGACCCAACATCGATCTATTTTATAGGTCTAAATTGACAAATGAGGACTTAATAGAAATTTGTTGACCTGAAGATGCGCAACCATTATTAAGATTATTAAAATTAAAACCATTTTACCACTAGTTGAAAAGATCACCCCTTCCACTCCCCCTTAGACGCATCTCCGGAACCACTGGGGCTATGCGGCCCATCTTTATGATAGAGGGGTTCTCCTTGAAACCTTACCCAAATAATCCTTCCCAACCCCCTCCCTCCCCAGACGCATCTCTGAAACCACTGGGAATATGGGACAAAAATTTGACAAATAATTTGTCCATACTGAAATTTTCTCAAACAATTTGTAAATATGAATGCCTCAATATATGTTATAAATTTTACATTTTTAAATAGTTTTTTAAAACTAAAATTTACGTCTGTTTTATTAATTTGAGAAAAGTATTTCTATTCTTTAGTTTAGACTGTCTTCGCTGAAGTAAACAATATATTTTGCTATATTTACCAAAGGTCGCACGGGTTTGCTAGTATTTTTTGAATTAACTATATAGATATTAAAAAAAGCAGTTTTTTTATCATTCCTCTTGGCTCTAATTTGTTTTTATATGTATTTCAATAACAAAAAATGGTTTTTAAATTTTACGATGTTATTTAGCAATAAATCGACTTTTGTGCATCCTATAAATTTTGTGGTTGATCTTTATCTGGTTTTCATGTTTAGTTCTTCAATTATTGTAGTTGATATGCATATTAATAATAATGCTGCTTTTTTTGTAAGCTATTAATTATTTTATCTTATCACCATACTACCTAGAACCATACAATGAAAACTTAGTGGTTTAAACTTCTCTACACTATTTGAATTGCGTGCGTGCTGATATCTCTTATTGGTGTCAATGTCTGATCTATGAGTCGTTGGTGGGCCAAGCACGCCACGAGCAAACGACGTAGTTATCTCCGTTCTGTATGTCCGAGGGATCACTACAGATAGGACATGTCTAATAGCGAGGAAGCAATAAAACATTATTAAAAATGGCTGCCCAATAAAATAATATTTTCTCGCCCACCACGACTTTAAATATTTATATAATCCCGTTTTTGTTAGCAGGTCTCAGACTTCTTTCAAAACTTGTATATAGAATACTTTTAATAAAAATAATATTTGTACTAAATCTTTCTTAATAAATTACATATCTACTAATTATTTATATTTTAAAAATCACTCCTCAAAACCCAATGCCACTGAGTTAACCTATTTTGAAAATAAGTAGTTAGATCATAATTAAATTTACCATATTTTTGATAAATTTCGATAGCCTGCAAATAACTTTCTTCTGTCCAGTTTGACATGCTCGCAATGGCTCGTGGAAACGCACAGATGATCTAAAAAAAAATGGCGTCCCAGTTATAGCTGAAAATCCCTTTGTTTTCGTTGCAAAAACAGATAGCCAGTGGGTCGGCACAAACCATTCGTGAGCCTATTGTAGCACGCTCGTGAGACCATTCCAATATCACGAATATGTTACATTACATGCTCGGATAACACTATAATACGCACCAGACGTGATGCACGTTATAACAGCACTATAATACGAACAAGACGTGGTGCATGTCATAGACAACACTAATATAATGACCTAAATTTGTCATTCTAATGAATTACTTTGTATGCACACGTTCACAGAAAAACAAGAGTAGAGCAGAAACGTAATCACGTGACGATCTATTGACAAATCATAAGATTTCAGCTTCATCGGCGTCGTTCACACAGTGTGACTTGAATTAATTTCAGCTTTCTTTTTTCTGTGCCACAACATGCTCTTAGGAAACTCAATCAAATTTTTAAACCAACTGAAGTAATTAGTGTGCATGCACCTAAACCAGCTAACTCAATAAGTACGCATGCACCAACATAGTGAGATACTAGCAGACAGCTGCGTTTAATGTTGTGAAATTATTTGAAATAACTCGTAAATGGGAAACATGATTGTGTGTTGTTCTTATTCTGTTTAGATTTATTTCATGCCCCAATATAATAATTTGAAAACATCCATTGCGATAACAAAAAAATTAAAGGTCTGATTATCTACTATAAAATAATACATGTTGATAATCAGCTATTTATATTTGTTCTTGAAAAAAGATCATTGGTCAACATATAGTTCTGCTAGCGTGTGAATTGTTACTATAATCAAGCATAGTCTGCTATATATTTACGGTGAGCGTGTAAATCAAGCTTTATAATTTCGATTTGAAAAGGTTCTTAAGATATAAATATCACCATTTTTATAGCTTTAAGTTTATGTATTTTTAAATTGGCGTCTTTTGTTTCTATAAAATTATTTTTTCTAACTGTATTAACATTATAAAAGCTGTTATGAATCTCTTACGGATATTAGTGTAACTAAGGAGTGAGTGGAACCTTATTCCGATTGATCCGTCAAGTAACATTACAATAAGAAAAAACATATACATCTAATCCTATAATCCGTTCTCGCGAACAAATAACTTTCTATCACGTTGTCCAAATACACAATGACTGGGAAGACCACTCTGAACAAGGCTGTTGTGTTGAAAGGAAGCAGGTAAACAATATGAAGTACGTCTAGGGAGCCTTTCCATGAGTGGACACGGGACTATGCTGGTAGTGGTGGCGACACATGGCCGGCTGTGACGTCACAGATGTTCGGGCGTGACGTCACATAGCGTACAGTTCTTGTTGTCCCACCGAGGAGTAGCCAGAGTGAGTGAGCATCATTGCAGTGCCGATGTACTGAAACAAACAAAATATATTTATGCATCAGATTGAAAATGAAGGGACGTTAGAAGCTTAGTGGGGAACTATCCACATAGCTCTATTACTCAGCAAGAAATTCAAATATGTCTTTTCACCGTTTGACCAACAGTTTTAAATATATATGTAGAGCTAAGTGATCATCAAAACATCATCCATTTCATTTTTATCTGTTTAAAAGGGGTTTTGGTTACGCAATAACACGCCCTTCCATAAAAAAAGACACGAGATGCATACACTGGGGCACGGTGCTATTTATAGCCATGTGACGTAATCTTTTGTACCTATTAATTTCTTCCCACGTGAGGCTATTGACCCTATGTCTCCCAGCCCATTTTGTCCTATTTGATTTAGTATCTTAGTTGTCTTTGGTGATATAATCGTTTGTAACATTGTAATCCGGCTTTGTCATTTCATCTCCCTGTCATATTTGACTCTGGTTCGAATGTTGCCCCATTTGATTTGGTGTTTTCATCTTTGGGGGTGACTTCCTCTCTCAACGGATGTTTATAATAGAATGTGAGCTACGTGGATACACTTTCGGTACCTTGTCGCAACCCTGATGGCATCAAAATTTATTATGGGATTCAAGCTCGACATGTAAAGAATAATGTTACAACCTTGATGACTTAAGAATCTATTTCTGAACTCATACCTGGTGTCAGAGTGCCGCTTGATATGTCAATACAGGAATGGTCCACGGGTGATGACGTTATATTCTATGACTAATACCTGGCACTGGATTGGTGGCCAAACATGTTGCGACAAGAATAGACCAAAAGTGCTAGGGATTACGTTATCGGCTAAAAGGAGAGCATAATTGTGCAAATGGGGTGCGTAGTCGACGAAAAGGTGAAGAGAATTGAGCAAAAAGGGTGCGTATCGACCAAAAGGGGAATACAACTCAGCCAAAAGGGTGCGTGTTTGACCAAAAGGGGAAATAACCAAGCAAAATTTGTATGTGTTTGATCAAAAGGTAAACAAAACTGAGCATTCCTAATAGATTCCTTTGATGAATACACCAACGTCTGAAGATATGTTTAGAAATCTCATAAAAAATAATATAGTGTGTCTCCCCCCCGCGTCTGTGTTTTAAATGTGTGGGCCCGAGGATCTGCCAGGATGTCCATGGCAGAGAATAAGGGGGAGGTGACATGACTATTTGTGTGGATTCGCGATTGACGTTGGACTTGGCTTATAGAAGGTTTATTAATACTACTATATCTATTACAAATATTATGATAAAAGTGAAGTTAGAATGAATAACTTAGAGAATATAAAAAAGCGAGTGACAAAACGAGGGGTTTTGAGATTTACCCAATGGCCTGTCTGACTGCTAGACGGTCCCTGTACGTTCGCCGAACCTGGTTCCCTGGGCTCGAGTGGCAAAACTGGTAATTGATGAAACCAAAGACTTAGCCCGCGTGTCCCCGTGACAGGCAACGTGACCTAAATTACAGTCTTCTGTAGTCAGCTGTGAGGGGCTCCAAATCCTCCCATTTCAACAAGGCCACTGGACTAGTTTCTACATAAGGAATACTGACACCACCTTTTGGGTCAGCTCCTCTAGTTTGTTTATCGAATCATCATAACAACCTCGTAACATTTGTTATGTCATTCACCACTCACAATATAAATGTTTACACAAACATGCCTTTCAATTGAGGCCGTGTGATATACTACCCGGGGTTTCATTAAAGAGATTCTAACACATTTTTGAATCTCTTAGTTCCCTCCCCACTATTTGAAAAAAATTCATTTTACTCTAATTTATTTACACTTCGTAGCTCCTAACTTATGAACGGACATTTGTCCTAGTGTAAGCTAAATTGATTGGCAACGTCACACCGACACTAGTAAAACTAGCTGGGTCAGATTTCTGGCCCTGGGATTTCCTATTTACTTTCTTGAACACATGCAATGAGGCTATAATATCAAACATTACCACGCGCAGCATGTATTAACTAGAAACAAGTACATCGTTAATGTGTTTATCTGCAAGTTTTGTTTTAGCTTGGCTAATCAATTGATCTAAGTCCACTGTGGAACTTCCAGAAATTACGTAACTGTCCAATTCCTCCTGTAAATGGGTAGAGTATCCCAAATAATACATGTTACTACCCTCACTCCAAACTATATTTTTTAACACTGGGAATCACATAGCGCTTCACTGGCTCTTAACCTTAAACTTGCCCTGATGAATGGCCAGAAACTTAAAATACCTTCCTATAAAATTATAATCTGCGGTATTTATAATCATCCCTGTACTAGTTAAAGCCTTGGTTATCGAAAGAGTGGGACTTACAATTTCTTTACAAAAAAAAGGTGACCTCAGTATCCTCTGGTACAACATATAACCATCCTGCTGCAATTCTTTTAAGAAAGGGCTCTTTAAGACACTTATTCTTCTTTTACATGATCCAATATTACCTTTTGACATAAACCAATCAAAAATACAATTTTCTACATTGCTCTCCAACAACATTAAATTATTTGGACAAATAACAAAATTTTGTCTGTTACATTCTAAACATATCTCTGATCAAGTGATCTTAAATACTTTAGTGTTTTTACTGATTAAAAATACCTCATAGATCATATTCTATACCTGTTCCTATATTATTCCAAGCAATTGGAATAGTATGGATCTTATCCCGCTCAAACATTCCTTCCCTGGTTAACAATGCTATATTAACAATTAATGCAAACTATTTTCCACAAGAATGGCATTTACCGAACTTATTCTTTAAAAATAATGTATATACATAGTTTTCATGTGGTGTATCATTAAGAGTGGCGTGTGAATATTCTCACTTACCAGTGTAAGCAATCTTAAGAACAACCCTGGTTCTATAAACATGCTGATAAACTGATTTATTGTACTAGTCTCCAAAGCTTACTGTAAATTACTCTATTCCAACATTACATTAGTTAATTCTTCCACAACCCTTAATAGCAACCCCTTCAAGTCTACATGTGAGGTAAGGATATGCATCCCTCTCAATAAAGATTCTACACTAGCATGATATTGTAAACACAGCTTCTGAGAGTGATCAATAACATTTTGCGCTAATCGGGTGAGGAACCTGGGATTGTTCTATTTATATGCCTGTAGCCCCTTCATTAGTATTAATTGGTTCTTATGACCTATTAGTAATTCCTCTTGCTCCTGATCCAACTGAGCTTATTTTTCCTGCAACAGGCACATATCTTTGGGGTCTAAGGTGCCAAACAAACTTTAAGGACCTTAACCCTTAAATTAAACCAAGATCTTTCCTTTCGACACGTCTTGGTTTGCATCAAATTAGCTAAGCTACTTAATTATATACTAAATTTATGGAAAACCTCCTTTAACTGTTCTAGAGAATTTTGGAAACTGCTCGACTAAGTGCTGTTTTCCTTATTTTCGAAAAATAACCCAGTACCTGACTGCCAAAATATTTTAATTGGATCGTTTAACTGCTTGTTTTCCCCTAACAACAGCCTTAGGATAAAATCCAAAATGATTCGAAAACTTATTTATGAGAGTGCTACTTCCCTCACATATTAAAATGCTATCCCTGCATCTGTGGTTTAACGACTGGTTCAGGTTGGGTTTGATCCAATTCCCCTAACCACAAAATTACAACAATTAATTCTCCTAGAATCTTAGTCAATGCACACAATAAAAACCAATAACCTATGACATAACACAATATGGCATATTAATCAAGAGTTTTTTTATTTTTACACAACAAAACTCACCAAGAAATTTAAACAAGTTTTTTCTTCACTGTCCAACGTTCTTTACTGTTGATTATCAAATTATTAAGCTCTGGTAATTACAGAGCTGCACTGTTTCACTACGTTTGCACTTTTTTCCCTCGCAGAGAGAATATAACATTATTCCTCTCACTACCTACCTACGTTGTTATTTGCTTACGTGGTCTCACTGAATACCTGTGTGGAAACGATTTAGAGCAAGTTCCTACTCGTTGGGTTGTTGATGTCAATGATGGGGTAAAAAAAGCTGGACCTCTTCTGTTTCTTATCAATCTCCTGGTTGATTGGTGTCTTCTTTGGTCCCCCTTGAGGTCGTGCTTCTAGATCTGTGATCAGAACTGGGCTAGGATTCCTAGGCATAAAAGGTTTCAGCCTCCCAACATTAACTACTATTGAGCCATAAGGAAGCTGTATTTCTCACTGTAACACCTTACTCAGGACCTCAAAGGATTTGAAAAGGACCTGTAAATTTTGTTAAAAATTTCCTAACCTGGTTCTTCCTCACAGTTGTCTTTGTCGAATTGAACCAGCCCCAGACATGATACGTAGTTGGTTGCGCTTTCTTATCATGTTATTTGTGCGATTAGTCTTCATAGTTCATCCTTGTAGTTTAGTCCTCTTCTTCAGTCTGACCGAAATGTGAACCCTCCTTAAAAGCTTAGCTGGAGTCGTGTAATTTTCTGGTATTTTTTCCTCGTATGTCCTTAGTCAGCTATTAACATTGTGATCTTAGCACTTCTATTCGTAAGTGGTTTTACGCTTTGTTCCCAAAATAGCTGGTTCTTCTCTTAAATTTCTCAAGTTTTCTTCTTGTGGTATAGCGGTCTGATGTTTCTATTTTTCACCGAAAATAAAATGTTCCTTAACGGTTCTCTTGACACACACAGAGATTTTTTCACCCTCTTAGTTTATCGACCTTCTTGTGGCTTTCCCTGAAATTTCGAGTCTTCAGTTCGTTCCCCACACTTTCCCCTCCAAGGTTGTCTTCTATTTCTCTTCTATGATGTTCCTTTCTCTTGTCAGATGCAACTAAGCTAATTTGTGGTTCATGGATGTTCAGCCCATATAACCCTAGGCCATTTATACCTTCCGGGTATATCTGGGTAATCTTGTATCTACACTGCACCATACTTGAATAGGTCCCGCAATTTCCCTTTTGAAAATCTACCAGATAAGCTTCCTACCTATCATCCAGCCATTCAAACCCCAAAATTTCTTCGGCACTTTCATCATGGCCCTTAGAACTTTCCCCAGTCTGGGCACAAACGCTCAGCAACAGCTAGGACTAAAGGGACCGAACATTCTACATAGCTCAGACAAGGTTGATTACTCAATTTCGGCTATGCCTGTCCTTCTTGTTCCCTTATGATAAATATATTATTGTTTAAGTTTTATGTCAGGAAGTATAGGCCTAAAATGCCATCATAGCTTGCATCTGTCCGACATTTCACCACCTGAAATGCGATCCTGTAGGCCTTCTTACCTACCACTTGATCTACTATAACTTCTCCCAAGTTTTTCATTATGTGACCTGATAAATCCGAAATCTCGAATCTTGGTTTCGACACCTCCATGGGCTCCACATTCTTTTGCCACACTACCGAAACTTGTGCCCCACTACCTACTATAAAACGATATTTTTCCTTCAAAAATACACGATAACACTAATTCACTAGTGCCTTCTTGTTCCTCTACTGACACTGTGGGGACCATTCTCGTCGAGGAGCGTAGTTCGTGGCTTCTACATCCTCTTTCTCGTTTGGGTGATGGCTAGCTTTCCCCAAACACTGTCTCACTAGATTCCCTAGGCTACCACATCTAAAACACTACTTTATCTCCATTATTGTTGATTGCTGTCTCCCCTTTCCAGATCTGCAATCCCACATTACATGACCTTGCTTTTTTCATTTGAAACAAGGCTTCCCTTTATTTATAAGGAAAATTCTTCTATGACTGCTTTCCTCCCTCTCCTGAGGTCTTTGATCCCCTTCCACAACGTATATTGCCCTTTCTACTGCTTCTCTAAACGTATTAGGTGTCGCTAGTCTCATAAATTTACCTATTTCTCCCACAAGTCCATTTGAAAATTTATATAAGGCTCTCTGGTCAGCCTCGAATCGAATTACTTCATCCCGGACTGGATCATCCCTTAATTATTACGTATTGACGTTGCTTTTCTTAATCCTGTCCGCAAAGCATTCCAAACTTTCTCCTTTAAAGTGCCGAATTTTTGTCAGCTGTTCCCTAAAAAATCGGCTTGTTTTATTTTACCTAAACCTATCCACCAAGGCTCTCTTCAATCCCTCAAAATTGACTGTCTCTATACAGCTTGGATCTGAAATAGCAAACTCCAAAGCCTCTCCTCCTAACCGTAGTTTAGTTACTGCCCTTAGCCCTACATATGTCCATCCAAATATTATTAATGCTTAACCTACCATCTCGAAACACACTAAGACGTTGTCTTCTGCTTTCCCATGAAACACAAGAATAGCAACAATGTGAAATTCCTAACCTCTGGTATTGGTTCATTTTCGCCCATACTCTTCTGAGCCGCTTCTAGCCTAATATTCTCGGTTTTTATCCTATCCAATTCCCCTGTTAGTTGATTAATAGCAGTTTGTAGGTCAACCTTAACCCCCATAACTTCAACTAAAGCAATGGTAATTGGGTTTAAGAATTCCCACATTCGTTATCCACAGCTTTTCTCTGCAACTGGTGATGCACCACTGATGGTTTGGATATCCTATCCACTGAGTCCTCGTTCCTTCGACACGTACCCATCGTTGTACGACGCGGTTGCCTTACACAGTTTTTCACTCCCGAAACGATTCTTATAATATTAGTATTATTAAAAAACCTCTTAGCCACTTCTATCCTAAAAAGTCCCCCCTGTCCCC
>CABFWO010001675.1:115093-136484 GCA_902155825.1 Timema genevievae
GGTTTATTAAGACTTCTATATCTATTACAAATGTGAAGTTAAAAGTGAAGTTAGGATGAAGAACTTAGAGAATATAAAGAATCGAGTGACAAAACGAGGTGTCATGAGGTTCACCCAATGGCCTCTCTGACTGCTAGATGGTCCCTACATGGTCGTCGAACCTGGTTCCCTGGCACTTGATGAACCCAACGACTTAGCCCGCGTGGCCCCGTGGCAGGCAGCGTGACCTCCTAAATTACGGTCTTCTGTAGTCAGCCGCGAGGGGTTCCAAAACCTTTCATTTTAAGCGGGCCGCTGGCCTGGTTTCTAGCCAAGGAATACTGACACCACCTTTTGTGTCAGCTCCACCAGTTTATTTGTTTATCGAATCATCATAACAACCTCGTAACATTCGTTATGTCATTCACCACTCACAATATACAATGTTTACACAAACATGCCTTCCAATTGAGGCCGTGTGTTTACAATAGGGATACAAACAACAATTAAATATTGGTAGGTATAATCTTTCATAGTATATTAATCTCCAAACATGTATGCACACACAAATTAACTATGGAAATTAGCTATTTCACACGTGTAAATAAATACCTCGGTACATCAGGCCGAGATACGACCTATTTAGAGATATTTAAAATAAGTACCTGTAGGTTATTATTTTTAATGTATATTACTATACATATTATATATGTTTATTATAAGATTAATATATTTATTATTAAATTCTCATTACTAACCATAAAAAATATTCAATACCCTTAAAAAAAATTAAAAAATGAAGGTTGTTTACTTATGAAAATATATCAGACATATTTGATTTTGAGCACTACCGGGATGTATTTTTTTAAATTAAAATATAAATATCTATTGAGTTAAACCGAACATGAAAAAAAGAGTATATTAGCTAGCAGCAGAGGACATCTGTCTTACTATCCATCCGATATATATGTATAGGAAAAGTATGAAAGACAACAAATCATGTATTCTAACTGCAACTTCCCCCTTATAAAAAGCTTTCAACGCCATTTTGGCATAAAGGATATAACTACTTGCATTTTCACATGTCATCATAGAAATCTAATGAGGTAGCTAATAATACACTTTATTATCCCTGAAAAAGGAGCAAGCTTACTTGAATTATTCCACTCTAGGAAATATAGCCACATATGGCTGGAGGGCGATGGTTAAACCATTTAAAAAAACATTCTCAATATAATATCCAGCCGGGAATAAAATTCTTACCTACCTGCAACTATAAAACAATAATAAACCTTTACGAGTGCCGAAAGATGCTTGTTTGAATTACTAATTTGAAAATGATAAATATGTTTAAAACTAATAATACTACATAACCACTCCATATTTAATACACCCTAACTAATGTTCTCCACACATCCCTATCCTCATATAGTCCCTTAGCTTCAATAACATCCATACACCGATACATACACTCTCCTTTATTCTTAAAACTCTTAATGTTTTTTCTTTTTTATACATGCATCTAATTTTTTTACCACATCTTACATGGCCTACATCTTCCTTTTGATCCACACATTAATCCATCACCTAGATCCATTAATTCATTACTTAGCTCTCACACTCATCCTATCAACATTTCCAAACCCGCGTAAGACTTTCCTTCCACATTGATTGGCCAAATGGATTCCCTTGCAGTGCAGCGCCTTGCTTCTTAGTGGTAGTAACACAAGGAAAATAACTCAGGTTTATTAAATCCTTTACTTTTTTTGGTCACAGATGTTACATTCAAAACATTCTATTTTTACATTGCTTATAAATTACTTGCTAACTTACCAATATGTTTTAAGCTCAGGGTGATCCCACTTGTTGGTAACATATTATGTAGCCTACCAGATGATCTCATAACATACAGAGCTATCTACTGATCTCAAAACATACAGGGGTATTAACTGCCAAACCTAATTTTACTTCAATTAACTGCAAAATTAATTCATCATTTCATAACCAAATAAACATGGGAAAGATAAACATAAAAATATTAAATTCATCGAATTCATTGAAAATTTGAGATCTTTAAAAGGTGTTGGTTAGTTTAAAAATGTTTTTCAATATTTATGATTTTAATGTATTGGTGGAGACTCAATATTATACCAAAGTTTAAAAAAATTGCACTCCAAAATGAAAGATATTCCAGACATAAAATTAAACGTGCCTTGACTAAATTACCGTGATTGTAGTCAAACAGACAAACACGGACGCTAGGCGTGTTGTCGTACAGGAAATGGCAGGCGTCAGCCGTGTAACCGTACAGATCACACAAGTAGAGTGATGAGGTGGCTTTGTGCGAACCATTCATTAGAGAATGGCTCTGTGATTACCTGCATCTCATTCTCTATGTAAACAGGTGCCGTGGAACTGAGTATAGTCACGTGCAGATACATTAATTAGACTCGGACAAGGTCAATAACATCAAGACCCCATATCGGTGGTCACAGAGTCCAAGGTGTTGCTCTTGCTATGACTAGATTACACGGGACGAGAGATTGGGACTAGAATTACGATCACATGTATTGATGGTAGTTTTTAATGGTTTATTTCTCAGCCTTCACGTACAATTCGGGTGTATTTCATCCTAACTTCAACCTTCTCTTTCCTACCCAAATATAAAAAGAGCCAATATTCGTCACGGCTTATTATTTGTAGCCAAGACTAATAATTTTGCTCTGCACTGCATCTCATTACCCTTCAGGTTATCTAAATATTTAAATTGGAACGGAATTAAGATAAAGTTTAGAATAAATGTACCCGAATTTTATTGGGAAACACTTTTTGGAGAATTCATCCTCAGTACATCTGAACGAGATTTGAACCCTAGTCTTTTCATCACCAGTGATCCAGTCAATTGACGCTTAAGACCGTGTGACCACAGAAATGTGTCTCCACCTTGCATTTTTAAATTCTTGTTTATTATGTTTTGTGCTGCTCTTAGAAAACATGGCGTTTTCGTCTAGACACGTAGCCAAGGTGGAGGGTTGATAAAGTTTATAGCCCTTCTTGCCCCAACGACGTCTCGGTCGTCGAGAAATTATCAACCGCTGTCAGGCCACATGACTTAAAATACAATTGTTTGTGTCGTTTTATGGAATTAATTCTATTTCTGTCTAAGTTTATTGTCCCTATTCATCAACAATCACACTTTGCCATGTTAATAGGAAATAGGGGGAAAAAAACTACAAAACGTCTTATCTCAGGGCAAAAAGGAAAACGCTCTGCTAATTTTCAAATATATTAAAATTGTCTGTGGTGAACCTATAAAAAAATCACTTCATTAGTTAGAGGAAGGCTAGTCCTAGAGCCCTTTTTACGTTCTCGCTATCCTACAGAGAACGTATTGTGATCATAAAAAAAATAGTACTTGAGATTTTGATTAATGTTGACGTTTCATGACCCCCAGAATCCAAAAAAGTGGTTTTTGAATTTCTGTTTGTCTGTCTGTACCTCGGAATAGAGTATAAACTATTTTACCAATCGGGCCATAGCTTTTATCTAGGGTTTTCATAAAGTCACCCCAAGGGGCTTTTTTGGAATTGGATATCTAAACCTAAAATTAAGGGTAGTTTACTGAAGGACAAAAAGAGAAAAAATCGATTTACTCAAAATAAGCTCTAACGATTTTGATTAAATTTCATTAATGAACATCTATGAATATTCCAAACAAAATGGCTACCATAAATATTTCGGCAAATTAATTTAAGGGTTCTGGTCTGATGCGTAAATTCTTATTATTTATCATATCTCCGTAACTAGTTGAGATATGCAATTATTTAACATTGCTAATATGTAGGTCTATTTATAATATAAATATTTTATTTGAAACATATTTTTATAAAATCAATAGCTTTCAAGCTATACGTAATTACATATATTTTAACTTTTCGAAAACTAAGTGTGAAGTATTGGGACCGTAAAATATCTAACCCGAAATGTTGATGGATGTCGACGTCTCATTATCCCCAAAACCTAAAAAGTTATTTTTGCATTGCCGTAAGTCTGTGTGTCTGTTTTAACCTAAAATTAAGAGTAGATTAATAAAAAGCGAAAAGAGAAAAACAATCGATTTTTTTCAAAATCGGCTCTACCGATTTTGATTAAAATTCGTATCTAGACGTTGATTAAGATTATAAATAACATGGATATTTGAATTTTACTATGAAAATAAATTTTGGGTACGTAACAGAAGCATAAATCTCCGTATTTCCACAACTATTTGAGATACTAAATAACTTATCATTCATTGCAAAATTGTAGTACTATTTAAAAATAAAAAATAAATTATTTGTTACATAGAACGAAAGCGATCTTTTGAGTCCAATATATATCCAATATATTGCGTGTCGGCTGCATCCATCTATTTTCAAGGCCTGTGTCGTCATTCATCATACTGCAAATTCCTGTTCATTATAAACAACAATATGGCTTTATACTACCTTTTTGTGTGTTTGGGGCGTCTTAGTACCCATCCTGGCTATCCACATAATCACACTAATGTGTTTGTAGAGGAGGTAGAATAAATGCAGCCACATTTGCAATAAGGGAGAATAGAACAACCCGACAGTTTACCCAGCTTGGATTCAAACCAAACTTCTCGTCCCTCAGTAAATATAAGCAGAACACAAGGTTGACGCCTTAGCCCGCCCGCTCCTAAATTCAGGTACCTGGACGCAAGGCTCTCTCCTCCCTTGGATCTTGTTCGTGTGGTGAGGGAATACGCCGACACAAGAGTAACTATGAGTCTACTCTAAACACGGTTCCATGTTCTAATGACCCACTATTGAAATGGGGTTTGAATAATAATCACTTAAAACAGAAATTAACAACAAGAACATAATAGAAGATATTTTTTAATACAATGATTTAATAAAAAAAAAGTCTCTACTCAGGATGTCCGCCAGTTGTCGATGATTATTTACTATGTGTTTGGTCTTTTATAAATTTTATTAACATTAGTTATTTCCTATCGACACGGAGCAACTTAAGATCACTTTCTTCAGTGTAGACTGGTCACAATAGACTGCTGTAACGGGAAGATCAGGGTTAGAATCCTGGTGGAGGTATTTCTTTATGAGGGTATATTTACTCTAAACTAGATTTCCCTAATCCTTAACACATTAGATTAATAGGTTGATATCAGTGTAACCCGAACGGTTAGTGACATGCGGTGACATAAAATAGAAGAGAGTTGAAGCTCCATGTTCCACTTTTATGTTCCCCCGTATGGAACATATGAACGGTCTTGGCTCAGCCCTGCCTTAAGGTGGGTTATAAGGTGATGCAAGAAAAAAAACAGTGTTTTTGCAGTTTTTATGTCAACACATTTTTTTGGGCCAAAATAAATAAAATATTGCTCCAATACAAATATATAAATTAATTTTCTTCACATGTTGACCTCAACATTTCTTTAATATCTGTCAAGGGTGTTCAGGAATTTAATGACAACTTTTTTCTCTTCATTTAAAAAGTTTCTCATCTAATGCCAACATGTTCATGACAGATATTCAACAACTGTTGATATCAACATGAGAAGAAAATTATATTCTATGTTTGTACTGAAGTGACGTTTTATTTATTTTAGCAAAAAAAAAGTGTTGCTTTAAAAATTGAAAAACAAACCCACTGGCCTTTTCTCGCACTCCCCTCCATCCCACCTTAATCAATGGTCCAGTAACAAACGGCTCTCTCTTCGTTTCCCACGAGAGAGACAGCGTCTGGCCAACCCCCGGTCTCTCGGATGTATACTGGAGCCGATTGTGTGAGTGACGTCACTAGAACTCACCATACTATTTATTTATTTAGCATCGCGTCTTACTACCCGTTCGGGTTATACGCTTAAGTACTAATTACTCGGTTAGTGCGTGCGCACTATAGAACCTTTCATAGTTCCCTTTTTATGATACTAAAATTCTCATTATAGGTGATGAACGAGTGTCCCCTAATAGGGAAATTTGGTTCAATTTTACTAAAGCGCTTGGTGTCCGTCAAGGCTAGTAATAATCTTGATAAGGCATGATGTTTATTCTAACCCCCATAGTTATCAGAATAAAGATGCTAAATTGGTGTACTGTGAAGGGAGAATCTGTATAAACTCACAGATAAATGAAAGCACCAACATTACATGCAAAAAGAACCTCAACCCCTTTAGCACATACTTTAGTTGCTCTATGTCAATTTCTATGATAACCATGCATCTGACCGAGTTCTCTTTAGAAAAAAAACATTAAAACTACCCCATAACACATAAATACAATGCTTAGCTAAATGTTACCATTTTCATGACTGAGGCCCTCTGTGCTTATACCTTTATCTTATTTTTATTCACCCCCAAATCATAGTACCTGTTACATTATTGAGAACGTAGAATTTTATTGAAAATAAACAAGCATTTATGTGAAGGGAGAGTGAGAAACCATTTATGAAAAACCACACTCGATACATCTGACTGAGATTCAAACCCCAATCTCCCCGTTTTCATCAAGCAAGTCTAACATGAAATTGACGCCTCAGACCATTCAGCCAAATCTAATTAATTTATAGTTAAAAATGGATAATTTTATAGACAGTGAATTAAATTTAAAATAACAATACAATAAATAGTCTCATAAAATATTTAAATATGATTTAAATGTTTCAGATAATTTTTAAAATAGTTTTTTGGTTCTCCTATAAAATTGGTAAATGTAGAGCTGAACCATTTTTTTGTAACAAGGTCTTTAATTCCTCTGATTATCGGTTTAAAGGCCGCTGGTTTGAACCTCGTTAGGTGACAGGTCGTAAAATAGGGTGTAGACTTTGATATATAAACCCCCCTTCACTGCCCCCCCACCTCACAAGTTAACACCCTGGGAGTGACAGCTAAAAACACTCGGGGGGGGGAGGGGGNGACTGATGGGGGTAGAGAGCTGACCCTTTGCAGAGGTCTCTTGATGCTCAGATATGACATGAACCGGGACACAGGGGGCTTACAAACTCGCAGTTCCAACTGATAAAGTTAAAATATACGCACGGATTAAAAAGTGTCGTTATAGAACTCTCATTTTGCTTTTTCTCTCTATTATTCATGTGAGTTAAAAAGTATATTCTACTTACCAACATTAGGTTTCATTTCTTAGGCTTTCAGAGATAATATTAAATGCTCACTATATAACATATGTCTATGTTATAAAAGCTAGAGCGGTATTTTCAAGACATTACTGAGCAGAATAAAATGTCATTTTCTCTGACTCAACCCAAAATTTGTGGGTAGGACAGAGAGGATCTACGGCACATAAACAGAGAGCGAAACATACTAGTGACACTGCTGCCAACGTCATAGGTTAAACCTTACTGATTTTCTGCTATCTATCATGTTTAGAGAAGTTATAGTAAAATAATATTTAAAATAAATGTCAGCTTTAAAAACATGTTCAGATTATGTCTTTATTTTGACATTGTGTTTTAATTCGGCCTACATTTCGCGTTTTATATCACAATTTAAAACAATTAAGGGTTCATATTTAAACATAGTTTGAGATTTGTTTACAATTCCTTGTGGTTAATTTTACATACTAAAAATAACAACGCTACTTTATAGATTCCCCGTGTGAAGAACGGGTACACTAGCTGGTTTCATATCAATGAGAAAAATTAAAAGCACAATCATTCACATATCCACAAGAATCTTTTTATGTGGATATGTAGACCTACGTAAATATGTGTATTTATATAACTTACGCAGGAATATTTATACTTATGCACGTGAAAGGTGATTTAATTTAACTTTATAATATGGGCTCATATCCTTATTTTGGTATTGTCTTGATATACTCAAACTAAATATGTATATTCTGAAAATTGAAAAATGACACCTGGACACATTTTCAATTTTCAGAATATGATATCTAGATGGAGTAATCCTCACTGAAAGCATAAATAATAGCTTTGGCTATTTAATTCTAAATATGTATATATTTGCAAAACATTCTTCATTACAAGTTTGATTTTGTGATCACCCTTGTTTTTACATCATCACCCACCACTGCTATCATAATGCCTTTAGTTTTATCTGCATATTTATTACCCTATCCCCTCAGTAGTAGGTGTGAATCCCTACGTTAAAAGTTCACTGGAGCTACAAGTCTTGATAAAGTTTGGCCACATGCTAACAGCTCTGCTTTAGAATGTTCTTAAAGAGTGGGGGGAGGGGAGTGGGGGCAAAGTGGCCTTGCGAAAAAACCAAAATGGTGGCCATTTTTTATCTGAAAAAATGCTTAAAAACTAGTTTTCCTAACGTAGCTCAAAAATAAAAGCGTCAGAGGAAAACATTTCGAGTAAAAAATGTTGTGCACAATATTGCCTACAACTTTGTCCCTGATGAATTTCTTGATAAATTTAATGGTTTAAGAGAAAAGTATATCACAATGTTGGTGTCTCCTCCCACAGCCAACTGTCCAAATCCTCCCCCTAGACCCCACTTGTACACCCAATGGTTATGACAATGGGTGAGCGGAATCTCGAGGGAAGGCCAAAAGTCAGCTGCCATGGGAAGAGAACCCGGCCTAAGCCAGTTCTTTATTCACGAAAATACTTGCGGTACAAGCAAAACAAGATAAATCAAATGAGGGTTCTCCATTAGTTTCCTGACTGCTTGCAGCCTTGTCCACGGACCCTTTGGGAGCTCTTATCACCGCCTCCATCATAGTGGTATTGTCTTCCTAACACCGGTGAAGGGATGATTGGTGACACAAACCCCGGGGGGGTATATGTTTGCTCTGGCGTCGTCTCCCCCTGCTGCCGCGTTGGGACAATAGGAACTAACATCCTTCCTGCTGGTGGTTGTTGTTGTTGTTGTTCCTGCAGCTGAATTGTTGGCGCTGCTGGCTGAGGAACAGGCTGAGGGTGAGCTAGCTGGTCAACTCTTGCCTCTAGTTCTCTAAAGAGTTCCTGGTTAGAGTCCAACGTTTTCGAAATCTCCTGAAGGAGCACCAGCACTTCTTGGGAGTCCTTTATGTTGGGAATAGACTTGCTTTCTTGGACTGGTGACGGGGCTAAATGATCGGACTCTACTCGGCGTCGCTGCTGACTCGCCCTGAGCTATGAAACTGGGAGACTGTAGTGGAGTCCTGATGATTTGGTGGTTCTCTCGCGCTCTGAGAGCGGACTGGGCTCAGATTCCGAGGTGGAAGGTCTAACAGGAGCTGAGACAGTCTTTCCAGAATGGAGGTCCGTAGTGCCGCCTTCTAAGTCTACGTAGATGAGCGAAGCGTCTGCTCCGCTGATATTGGTGATCTTTGTCAAGGTGTCGGTAATTGCAGCTAGATGTTTCCTGTGCTGCGATGAGTTTTGAAATGCAGTCGATGTTCGTTGCTCGAGACATCAAATGTTGTTGCAATCTCCTCCCACAGCCGACTGTCTGTCTGATTTGTCCTATAACTTATCTGTTATTATATACTAAAATGAATAAATGTCTGTTTTTGAGTTAAATTGCTGCATACAATGAGTTCCTTTCTACTAACAGGCGATTGTAATTGTAATCCCAGAAAAACTGTCACATTGTGATGCAATTTTCTTTTAAACCATTAGATTTATCAAGAATATGATAGGAAATAAAGTTGTAGACAATAATATGCACAACTTTTTTTTGAAAAGTTTTTCTCTAGCACTTTTAATTTTTGAGCTACATTAGAATGTTTTAGCATCCTTTATCAAAAAATGGCCACAATTATTTTTATTTCACAAGACCAATTTGGTACCCTTGCCACCCTTTCAAAATTCTTTAAGAACATCCTAAAGAAGAGTTGTTAACATATGGCCAAATTTATTATGACCTGTAACTCACACATATGTATTCACACCTACTACAGTGCACTTTTTGACACACAACTCTCACTCCTTTCATTATAACGCTCTCTCTTTTTACAATCCAGATTCCTCTATTAGCATGACAACAGGGGTTATTTTAGGGTCCGAGCTAACGTGTTAACGAGACACATTCAATACAAAGGTGAACATGATGTGCACTAAGGCCGTTTTTATCTACCAATACTTGAGTTTGAAAGAACATCTAAAATCTTACAGTACACAACTTAATACTATTAACAGTTTATCCCTAAAAGAAGATAGACCAATCAATGAGATTGGCCCACTGTCTCCCTATAATAAATACCATGTTTATTAATTATAGGTGATGCATAGATTGAGGTTTAAGGGGTAAGCCCAAACACTAACTGTGACCGGCTTGCATTGGAGCTCTACTCTGTTTCTGACCTTGGCGAGACTCGAACTGATGTGAGTTCTACTCTGTGGACTCTCAATTTACGGTGTGTCTGACCAAACCACTGTTCCACTTTTACTCTTTGCCCCTTTGAATTAATAATTATATAGTTTAGGAATTAAATACGTTGGGTTTTACTGTTTTAAATGTTTCCTAAATTAGCATACGTCTAAAATAAAATGACACTTTATTTAAGGGGAATCGTACATGGTTAAAAAAACCAACCCGAAAACAGAAAAAAAAAACTTTTATTTCAAAAAAAGTTTTCTTTATTCTTTATTCTTTATTTTAAAAGCTGTTTTAACTGATTAAATTAGATGTATCAAATTTTCTAAACGTAGGCCTATTAATCGCAAGTATTTGGTTTTTTGCATTTGACTAAATCGCCTGTTTGGATGAATGAGTAAATATTCCAATACGATCGACTGAATACTTTTTAAACTATGAAATATTTACTACTACACATAAAAATAAATTTTTAAGCAGCAGTTTTTTTTATTTACTTACTTTTTTTTTATCTTAGTGTGCTAACGTTTTAGCTGTAGGTATTTTAAATTTATTATTTATTATTTAGCACCACGTCTTACTACCGGTTCGGGTTATACGCTTAAATACTAATTACGATAATGGATTAGGAATTGGGAAGGATGAATTTAGAGGAAGTGAACCCGCATTTGCGTAGAGGGAGAGTGGAAAACCATTTAGGAAAGCCACCCCCAGCTCACCCGACCGAGGTTCTAATCTCGATCTCCCCGTCCTCGGCAGTCGAGCTCAACACGACTAGCGCGTTAGCCAACTGCGCCACCGAGGCGGGTTATTTTAAATTAATGGCGGATTAGTTATGAACCATTAGATATTGGATTTTTTTGCCTTTAGAAGGTCGTGTTTTTAAAATAGCTTGAGCTACATCTCATGGTGTTCATCATAGTTTTCAAACATCACTTCCCATAATACATTTTAGCGTGGTTATACTGCATCTGACATGCTCGACTACGGGCGATTCTAGAGGTCGTATCTCATTTTTAAAATCAGCACAAATACCACACACTGCCATCTCCAGCACTAGGTCTTTATCACAAAATAAGAGTATATATTACGCTAAGGAGATCGCCTAGTCTTATTCTCGTCAATTTAATCTAATCTGCTGCTTTTCTGGCGAGGTTGTCAACCGGCATTTGAATCCTAGACCTACGTACTATGTGTGCTTCCCCCCTCCCACCAACCAAATGGCTTATTTACTCTTCCTCAACGGAAATGAGGGTACATTAAATCTAAAATTCTCCTCGACAAACCATTAAAACGCGAAAAAACGGACGGATACTATGACGTGGTGCAAAAATAATTATATCTTTAAAATAATTGCGTGTTTAGCGTTCTAATATCCAAAATTCTGGTACAGTTCTTCTAATCTGATTTAATGTATTTGATCATATAGCAAAATAATAAGAAGAGAGACTTTAATTAATTTAAAAATTATTATATTTTTACTGTACGCTGGTTTAGTGTAAAATTATGTCTAATATTCATTGGCTCTCCTTATATTTGTATGTATTTACACTGTCTAATAACATGGCTGGGCTATCCACATTTATATACGCTAGTGGGATAGGAATGAGGGAGAGGTATTTGGAGGGAATATATCCGGATTAGTGTAGAGATAGAGAGTGGAACACAATATAATTAAACACCCTCAATACACACAACTGGGATTAAAACCACGACCACCCATCACAGTTAAACGATAATAGACGAGATAGACGTCTAGACCATTGGCCACGTGTCCACCTAACTTCTAGGCGCTACATTACATACATAATAGTATTCAGTCAGTGAGACATATTTAAATACTTTTTTTTTAGCACTGTATCTTTCTACCCGTTCAGCTTATACTCCTATGTACTAATTACGCAATTATGCTAATGGTTTTAGTGATGAGGAAGGTTATATTTATCGGAAGTGTACCCACATTTGCGTGGAGGTAAAGTGGAGAATCATTTTGGTAAAACCCCCCTCGGTACACCCGACTGAGATTCGAACCTCAATCTCACCATCATCGGCATTCTAGTATAATGTGAGAGTGGCGCCTTAGACCATGCAGGAACTGAAGTGGGTTTGTATTTTTATCAAACTTAATATGTATATGTTATATAATAAGGGCCTAGCTATTTTATTATTTATATATGCTCTATATAATTTCATTTTAAGAACAGTCCCAAACCCCAAATCGGTGTCCGGTGTAAGCGTTTCACACTTTTATTCCATGCAAATGCGTGTACATTTCCTATACAATTATAACTTTCTCATCAAAATTCCATTAAAAAAATTAGTTTATGCATATAGCATTAATGGGCACATATTCTCGACTATTATTATAAATTATATACAACGTGTATCTAAAAAATTTCATCAAACTTTGGCAGGCTATTCCTTGGGTGAAAATAGAATAATTCACATCAGCAACCTAGGGTCCATCTTGGATAGTAAGGGTGGTACACACCCCTAAGATAGAGATAAAAACGACTGTTGTGTGAAATATTATGAAAACTGCTTAGGGTATTACAACAAATATTTGTATACTACTTATTGAAACGTTGATCATTAATAAACTAAATGTGCTGTTACCGTTACCCACCCCCATCATGTAAAAAGATTGAGGGAGCTGTAACACTTTTTTCTGCAATAAAATATGTCAGATTAAGTATTACAAATTTTGACTTAAGATTACAAAACATGGAGTAAAAATTAACACTAAAGGTGTCTTGGAGAAACTGTCTAGCTTTCCTCGTTTCCGAGACAATCACACAAGTTTGAGCTCAGAGAAATATCTGTTGCCACAGATATTATATATATATTATGCCACTAAATTGTTTTTTGGTTCTTACTGTGGTACAATGCTAAGAAATAAGCCCTTTAGTATTGAGGAACATATGTGAAAAACAAATTAATTACTGAAAATCGTGAGCACACCATTAACAAAGCCATGGATGAATTAATCAGGTAGTATGAGACAATCATGCTAGTATATGAAATTAAAGAAAATGAAAGCTCATCTGTAAGCTTGAGGTGAAACAGAAATGTCTCAATATTTAAAAAAAGCCAGGCTCGAGCAGCACAGTTTGCTAGGGTATGCATAATACGGAATGCCCCGCAGCAAGGGTGTCCAAGGTCGTAGACTTGGCTTGGTGAAAAGGAAGAAGACATTTCAAGTGTAAAGAACATTATTTATATTCAATAAGCCAAAGAAAATAAAGCTTAAACAAGCCCATACGATTCATTTCATTAACAACTTATGTTATCTTAAAAATACAAGCCTAAAAACGCGATACATAAACTGCTAATCGACATTAACCGAAACATATTAATTCTGAACACAGCATTCTACTAAAGGTGGCGTTCATAGCGTGTAGTACATACAGTCTGTATTTTAAAATTCAAATAGCAGATCATGCGACTAAATTAAAATGCAAGAAAAAACAACAAACAAACACCTTTTTAAGATATTAGGGTGTAAACAGCTTTGATGGTTTGACGGTCTAAATCTAAGTCATCACTCTTGCAATATACTGTACTGCTGATGACTGGGAGATCGGGATTCGAATACTGGTCGGGTGTTATGAGGGTTGATTTTCTTGGATGGTTCCCTACTCTCCCTCAACGCAAATGCGGGGGGTATATTTTCTCTAAATCTTACCTTCCTGACCCTCCTCCACTCTCTTAATTTAAAATATACGTGTGACGCAAACGGATGATGAATTAAACAAAGATACGTACGCTAATGGTACTAGTACCAAGTCATCTCTGGGTTTGTTTACATCCACACTCTACCACTGTTCTAGCTAGCGGGCTGCTGTTAGTCTACTGGAAGTTGTCACGTGCGACTCTAACTACAGTCACCGTCTACATGTGTGTCTACGTGTGTGTTTACGTGCGGGAAACTTGTGAAGTGCTCACAGAAGTAGAGAGGATTCTAAAGACTAAGACTATAATTACG
The DNA here is from genome assembly GCA_902155825.1 of Timema genevievae. Taxonomy (NCBI): domain Eukaryota; kingdom Metazoa; phylum Arthropoda; class Insecta; order Phasmatodea; family Timematidae; genus Timema; species Timema genevievae. The sequence continues at coordinate 129,370 of CABFWO010001675.1, forward strand.
GCTCCTGACGTATCTGCTCATCAACAAGGCATCAAGGATGTTTATTCAACTAGACATCCACGTTTTGCAGCATTAAAATATTTCAATTACAAAATACAATTTTGAAGGTCTTTTAATTAAGACTATTTAAAAAATACAATATCAAAATATTTTCTTTAGTAATCACTTTAAAGATTTTGTTGCAGAATAATAATTACATTACTACTGTTCATCTGTAATAATGTCATAATTATTATTATTTATTTTCAAACATATGCTCACATTTTTTAATTAACTTTGATAAAATACTTTTCCCTGATCTCGGGTAAATAAAATATGTTGCTTGAGTGCAGTCTCACTCTCTTACAAGCGTCAATGATGGTAAGCCAATTATATCCGTTCTTAGAAGCTGTCATAAGGGGGTAGAGGGAGGCTTGACCTTGGGACATTAAGGATGAGAGAGAGGGGAATGAAGTGTCCTCAAGTTGTATCTCTCATATATCACTACAATACACTTACTATAAGCGATCAGTGAATAAAATGAATAATTGTTAAGGTGGGATGGGCGTTTAGGCAAGTATTTTAAATAAATTATAAATAAGGCTTTTTTTTTGGCAAAAAAACAAACAACTTTTGGTTTTATTTTTCACACATAGAACAGTTCTCAAATATTTGTCATAGGCAATTCAGAGTTTGACTAAGACCACTCCTTTTTATTTAAATACTAGCAGAAATACCTGGCGTTGTTCGGGGTAACATCGCAATGAATTTCCGTCTCCACCCCAGGCCAATTTTTGCTTCAAACTGACAGAAAAGAAATTCTCATTTTTTTATTTCTTCCGTCACAGTTTTTATTTATTTTATTTAGGAAAAACTACCCTTGGTAGACTGGACTGGGTTTCAACCCCTGATATTCCCGTCATCAGAAGGTTAGTCTAACAAAAAATCGATGCCCTAGACCACTGGGCTACTGAAAAGGGGTTTATTTAAATAGTTTTTCATCAAATGTCAATGCACTCATGACAAATATTCAAGAGCAATTAAGATTACGTGATGTAGAAAATTAAACTTAAGGTATAAACTGGAGAAATATTTTAGCCAAAGGTGTATTTTATTCCGAAAATACTGCTGTAAACTCTTCTTCCCTCCCCTCTTAACTTTGATGATGCTGTGTTGAGGAGCAGACGACGGACAATCGCATCAAAGTAATGAGCGAGTAGGTTAGTTGGTGCGAGACGGTCAGAACTACAAGTGCATCTTTGACGAGCAGTGAGCATTGACTCGACCCAGTTCTCTTTATTATCACTAGAGCGAACTAGTACTCACTACAAGTACATCTTTGACGAGCAGCGAGCATTGACTCGACCCAGTTCTCTTTATTATCACTAGAGCGAACTAGTACTCACTACAAGTACATCTTTGACGAGCAGCGAGCATTGACTCGACCCAGTTCTCTCTATTATCACTAGAGCGAACTAGTACTCACTACAAGTACATCTTTGACGAGCAGCGAGCATTGACTTGACCCAGTTCTCTCTATTATCACTAGAACGAACTAATACTCATAATTCAGGTGCCAAAATTAAAAGCAGGTTTTACGGTATGAAGGTATATTTTTTCTGTTTCTGGTTTATTTTGATGTCTATTTTTAAGATTCCAATTGATGCCCCTCTGTAACTCTAGAGCAATTTGAATAATTAAAGATGGCGTCCAATATGACCACCAGAAGTTAGTTTTTGTTTTGTTTCAGGTTGTAAAAAGAACTAATGAAGATATGTTCTACGACAATGTCATATTTCAGAGTGCTTTTTTAAGTGTGGAAAAAGATACAAGGCAGTATGAGTATATGAGAAAAGAATTGATTCAATAATATCTGCAAGTAAACAGTGAGGAGACGACATTTTGAGACTTTGGAGCAACGTTTCACAGCCGACCCTAATTTGGTATTACATTGCCACTGAACGTGTGTGTCAACCTATACCTCACAGACTCAACATAAATCGATTCCTTAAGAGAACGCACCATAAGGAAGAAGACCGAATGCAACAAGCTAAACGACAGTTAAGCTCGGAATCAAATTCTTTTATTTTTAAACGTGATTGCATGATTTGCGGAGAAGAGTGCATAGACTGTGACCCAAACTTCCTAATCACTACAAACACTATTTTATAGTAAGGACAGTAGAGTTTAAAAATTGAGTATCGGACGTATGCAATAAAAGATAGGACACAAGGGCTGAATAGAAACAAATGAGAATTTTAGGCGTCCCAATTAATAATTTACATGCTGCAAACGCTAGGTCTCACTGGAAGTACCATAAATTATTTGCGAGTAATCGAAATATCAGTGCAGCAAAAAATAAATTACTTTGTGAGGCTATGAGAGAGGAAGATGATGGTTTCAAAGAAATCACATAACAAATGACTGAAAACAGTAGTAAAACATGGAACAGTGTCGAGATATACTCTTTATACTTGGCTTTTAGAGAAATCACTCTATCACGAATGAACTTTGTGCAAAAACTGCAAGGACCTTTTGGAAAATAACTTTTGTTCAGAAAACATCGCACAATGTCGCTAATAACAACAGAAAACGAAGAAGCTGACATACCAGAGCATGTAAAGCCCCTAGCGACTGTTATACGAAGCTAAACTCTCACCACGGACAAATCCAAGTACCATGATAGGGTCAACGTCCATTTTATAAAACGTGAATGTAGCCAAACACTTTTGTATCTTCTAAAATTCCCCAAATAAACTTCAAGTGACTTTCTCCAATTTACTGAAGAAAAAGTCTCTCATTGAAGAACTCAACCATTTTAAGATTTCAACTACTCGCGACGAACACAAGCGTTTTCGGGCATCTGTGGCAAAAGTTTGAAGTGGAAACTATACATTCAGGGGCATCAAGAAATGTGATGGATTAGTACAAATTGTTGGTGACAACTTTGATTAAACTCTTTGCTCTGAAAGTAGACTACAACAAACTAACGAAATGGGAATGATCCTCACTAAATTTGCATAAGCCACTAAGAATGAAGAGTAATAACCAATTTCAATTCCTAGACTAGCTAAAAATGAAGAAACTCTTCCTACAGAGCCTGACATTACAATAGCAAGGTACAAAGTGTCTAAGAAAGTGCCTGCAATTTCTCTGACACACTCCCCCAATTTAAAGTATTGATTCTAGCAGTGTGCCAGAAGATATCAGTTATGAAAGCACAAAACAAATACTTTAAGTTCCTAAAGACTGTTACTTGCAGTGAAAATATACCTGCGTATCATGGTTTCAATACACAGATGGCCCGAGAATAAATTAATGATCTTGTGAACACAACACAAGTAATGTAGGCCTACCTACCATTGATTGATTTGTCCCTAACCAATCATGAAACTGTTTTAACATCCATGTTAGAAATCAAACGGATAAATGAATAGTGTGGGTAGCTGTTTGTAGTAGATACGGCAGATCAAGCTATATACAAAGTACTGTAGTTGTTGATATTATTTTAATGATCCTGAAAATTTTCAAACTTCGTCCCTCACCTTGGTAAGCACACACTAATGTCTTTAATCGCGTGTTTGGTTACATTCATGGCTGGAAGTGGAATATAATCCTAGAGTGTGCATTTGCTGGAGTGCTACATATGTTGAGTGGTAAAAAAAATCCTCAGAATGTGCAAGCTTTAAGGCTATTAGCAGAAGAAGTGCCACAAAAATTCTTTGAAGAGAATAATGTGACTGGTTTTGATGTTATGATTGGGAAATTAGAAGAAAGTTGTACTCAGAGCCGAACCACTCGCTTATGGGCTTACTGTATTATTAAACCAGCCCTTCTAATGATAAATTTTGTGAGAGCAGAGATGGAAACAAAATGGTTTACTCACTTTTAGAGTGTATTAGAAAGGTTGCCCTACTTAGCTACTGCTGGCCATTAGAATTATTTACGAGATGCTTCTGTTTATATTATGTTAATGGAAAAGATTCCATGGAAGTACCTAAAGAGTTTTTTGAAATGAGAACATGTAATGAGATATAAAAGCGGCTTTTTGAATGGCATGTGGTGAGATACAATGATCGAAAATACTTTTATGAGATATAGGCATGGTTAACAAGGGACCTCTTTGACTGGTCTAACACTGAATAGAGCAGCAGTATGCTTTAAATATGCATGCGACCAATCAGCTAGAGGACGATCTGTGGGGCAGGGGTAAACAAAAGGCTCCTGAAGAATTGCGTTTTCACAAGTAAGAATGCAAAAGAAGAATATGTCATGATGCTGCAGACAGGACCAAGCTAAAGAGAATGCTAGAGTTACGTATACAACCTTTAAATTCATTAAGCATCCTGAGTATTTGGTAAATATTGTTTCTGGAAAAATAGCATCCAAAAGTGTTAATGTGGATGAGGCATATGAAATGGGATCTACAGCAGTGTGGAAGTTTAAAGAAAGCCTTCCAAGTTGGTTTTAAGCTATTCTTCACAAATCTGTAATAAGCATGGACGAAAAGAAAGAAAGTGGCAAACGTAAAGTTGCAGTATTGATGGACACTACGCTGTGGTACTCTAAAGTTATTGCCCTTCAAGCAAACAGATGTATAAAAATGACTGATGTATTAAAATACAAACTTTCTTTAGTATCTACATCTATGTTTAAAGACGATGGAAGCATGCAAGAGGCTGTCGGCAAGTCTGTTTTGATGAACACTTAAGCTGTGCCAATATCAGTCAGAACAATTAGTTCACCTTCATAATTGTCATTGATGGTTGTACTTTACCATGGGTATTGCACTGGCATGCAGGAGGAAGAGTAAGTGACTTCATAAAATTTTTGGAAAATGTTGTTGATAAGCTAAAAGCTGCCCATGTGAATTTGGTATAATACCATAAATTCAGAATCAAGACAATAAGAGATGCTCGTGGAAGTCAAGCATCAAAGTTCATTCTTATAGAAAAGAGACCATTATCCCACAAAGTGCAACTTTATCAAATAATGAGAAGAAAAAGCAGTTGATAAAGATTTTCTGCATGTATATTGCTGAATATGTATCCAATATAAAATTTTTATAACCGTTTAGATGTTACTGGTCAAGATCTAATACCACTTCAAATACAAAATAGAGATGCGACTCAAAGAACCGATTTAAAAACAGAGCAAATGATGTTGAGCCGGGAGAAATAGAAGATATAACATTTCATGTTATCTTTGACGATACGTATGTGTTTGTCCTACTGTTGCACTACTGCCATATCCTATCCATAAATAATTAGTTCTACATGGTGTTACTATAAACATTGATGACAACAGTAGATATTAAGGCAACCGCATTAAATGACGAAAACACAATTTCAAGTCTGCCCGCTGCTCATTCCCTCTCTGGCCGTACTTCTGTTGTCCCAATATACGGAATAGAGGATAATTTTTTTTAAAAGTCTAGTCTGGTGAACAGCTAAAAAAAATGGGGTCGTATTGAAAGCATTATGACAGAAGTAACAAAGGAATTCACAACATTTGTAGATGTTTGTTATGGTGTAGAGAATATGCTGTTGATATGACAGAAGCAAGAGTTTCTTTTTGGACGAAACAAATTGGACAGGTGCAGCTGCGAGCTCCAGCTTTTTCTGCTGAATGTTTTGTTGAAAATGTTAGTCAGGCTCACTTCCAGGATATTCTATGGTTATCTGCAAATAATACATCTTTACCAGCTATAGATCCAGCATCATTTGGATGGCAGAGAAAAGAAGAAAACAAAGAACCCATTCCCATAGCCATTCCAGAGAACACTGAAATAGCACCTGACTACATTTTGGAAATGACAAATCGCTTATTCTATGAATTGTACCTGTCGGGGAAGTAGTATTTCGTGCAGCTTAATGTGTCACTGCTTAAATGAAGGTAGGAAGTGTTATAACCCTTAAACAAAAATTTCTGAAACAATAACAGAAAGTGACTCTGAAGATGATCTATTTTAGCTCGCTTTTTACTTTTAATTTCTGTAATGTATATGTTGTTATCCTAATAAATATTTTACAGTATATAAGCTTAATGTGATTTTTGCTTTTAAATAGAACAAAACTAGAATTACTAAGTTTTAAAAATTATTTTCCATTGTTAAAACACTTATGGTTTTTTCCCCCAGCAAAATAGATTTATTTTCTTACTTCTTGACCCAAAAAACATTTAAATGATATGCCACACATTAATTTGGTACCACAATATCAATGCTTACCTTCTGTTGGCCATATTGGTCGCCATATTGAATTGCTCAAATTGCTCAAGTTTTACAGAGTGGTATCAAGTGGATTTGAAATCTACACATCAGCCATTTTATTCATACCTTATATAATAAGGTATTTGGCATCCCGACTATCACTCAAGTGCAACCATCACGTGTTACAGGAAAACCTCTATTTTGGATTAAACCTTGTTCACACTTTGTACTATTTTTTTCTCTAATAGAGGTCTAATTCACTGTAAAACTTTGTCAAGCCCTCCATGGTATATTAGAAACTCATAAATATCACGTCATGATGACCATCTTTCAAACAAAATGAAGTTCCAAACGAAATTTATTTGTTTGTTGAATGCGTGGTTAACTTGTTACTATGTCATATGTGTTCTCACTTTTAATATAGATATATTATTTTCTGTAGTGATATAAAGCTGACCAAGTGTGACATCTGCAGGGAGAAGGCTCTCTGTGTCTCTAACTCAATCGGTAAAAATTATATAACTATATTAGCTCAAAGTCTTTCACGACCAGTGTTTGAATACATCTTCATATCTAAACAAGTTTATGTGTTTCACAACTGGGTGTAGAATGAATACATATTTCTTGTAGTTTTGATTTTTTAAATTCGCAATTAAAATACTTATACTAAGTAGCACAATTAATATTAAAATATAGCATTTATTAAAATTAATAATTAATAATATATATAATTATATTTAGTGTAATTGTATGCTTTATTAAATAATTAATAGATTTGTTAATCTTTCTATAATCGATATGAGTGTTTGTGAACTAACTACTGTTAATTAAGTGTAAATAGCCGAAGCTATATTAATGTTAGTTGGTTCAGTTAGATATCATTCTGAAAATTGAAAAATGACACCTGGACACGGGAATCGAACCC
>CABFWO010001675.1:136921-158158 GCA_902155825.1 Timema genevievae
TTTGTCCATCATAGACTCTGCCTTAAAATATGAGTGAAGAATGACCGTGGGCACGGGACGAATCCTGGATAGCTCAGTGGTTAGAGCAGTGGCGTACTAAGCCAAAGGTCCTGGGTTCGATTCCCGTGTCCAGGTGTCATTTTTCAATTTTCAGAATGATAACTACTGTTAAGTTTAAAAAGTTTCTGATCAAATAATTAATGCATTAAGAGGATTGAGTGTTACAAAATAAATTAATTAATATATTTCTATAACCTTGACCCGGAACGATTTTTTCTAGGCCTATACGTGGTTTTATCCCTATCTAGGTTTAAGCAATGTGATCCCTTCACTGAAATGACAAACCTGTGTTCTGAGGATGCTTGTTAAGTGTCAATAATATACTCCAACTTTCTTATGAATGGACATATCTGCATTATAAAAACTTAATAGGTAGACTTTAGCTGATTCATACATCAAGTAATGTTATCTGCATCTGTTACTTTTGATATTATACTATAACTACCTATAAAATAGCACTCTGTGATGCCCTCAGCTTAGTGACATTCTTAGCTTGATTAGTATATATTGTTAGAGATTCCTGTTCCAGTTGACTGTAGGTTGAGTGTCATGTGTCTGAAACAGGAGCGATATTCGGTCTGATTGGCACGTACGCCCGTGTTTCGCTAGATTAGTTGATGTCAATGATACATCCGTATGAACTGCTGTGTTAGCTATCATGTGTCGCTGTGGTGTGGCACAGATGTCTTTTGATTGATGCTCTATGTCGTGATTGGAGAAAGCTTCCAAAATGACAAAAACTAGTTTCTGTGTCCTATGCCAGAGATCTAGGCAGTTGTTGTAGACAGTGGCTTGTGAACAGTTGTTGTAGACAGCGGCTTGTGAACAGTTGTTGTAGAGAGTGGCTTGTGAACAGTTGTTGTAGACAGCGGCTTGTGAACAGTTGTTGTAGAGAGTGGCTTGTGAACAGTTGTTGTAGAGAGTGGCTTGTGAACAGTTGTTGTAGAGAGTGGCTTGTGAACAGTTGTTGTAGAGAGTGGCTTGTGAGCAGTTGTTGTAAACAGTGGCTTGTGAGCAGCTGTTGTAGAGAGTGGCTTGTGAGCAGTTGTTGTAGAGAGTGGCTTGTGAACAGTTGTTGTGGACAGCGGCTTGTGAGCAGTTGTTGTAAACAGTGGCTTGTGAGCAGTTGTTGTAGACAGTGGCTTGTGAGCAGTTGTTGTAGACAGTGGCTTGTGAGCAGTTGTTGTAGACAGTGGCTTGTGAGCAGTTGTTGTAGACAGTGGCTTGTGAGCAGTTGTTGTAGACAGTGGCTTGTGAGCAGTTGTTGTAGACAGTGGCTTGTGAGCAGTTGTTGTAGACAGTGGCTTGTGAGCAGTTGTTGTAGACAGTGGCTTGTGAGCAGTTGTTGTAGACAGTGGCTTGTGAGCAGTTGTTGTAGACAGTGGCTTGTGAGCAGTTGTTGTAGACAGTGGCTTGTGAGCAGTTGTTGTAGACAGTGGCTTGTGAACAGTTGTTGTGGAAAGCGGCTTGTGAACAGTTGTTGTAAACAGTGGCTTGTCAGCAATTGTTGTAGACAGTGGCTTGTGAGCAGTTGTTGTAGACAGTGGCTTGTGAGCAGTTGTTGTAGACAGTGGCTTGTGAGCAGTTTTAAACAGTGGCTTGTGAGCAGTTGTCGTAGACAGCGGCTTGTGCGTGTATGCAAAGTGTTGATGTGTGACACCTAACTAGAGGATTTGTGCACTTAGACTAGCACTTAGAATATATTGTAAGATTTAAAGACACGGACTAGGCAGCCGGGTGACGGTTGAACCCTAACCCCCCCAACAAGGTGACAACCGTTGTACTAGTTCCCTTCTCTTTAATACACATAATAATAGTAGTCGTTCGGTCATTCACTCAACCTTTCACCTTGTTGTCTCACAAGGGAGGGATACTAAAGTGACAGTTTTACTTAATTACATCCAGATTTCAGATATGCGAGTATTACCATTTATTTCTGACGTAAAGTCCTCGCTTTTACAACTAACAACGTAGTAAAATGGTATAGATTATGACAGCAGTAAAAAAATATGTATTTGTTTTATAAAAGGTGTTAAAATGTCCATTCTTAATAAAGTTTAGGTATAATTTGGTTAAGTCCCGAGTGTCATTTATAATAATTCAATAAATGTGTCAAGATCCTACACTAAGTTTGAGTGTGTAGTAGCAATAATATATGCATTACGCCAGCTTACACCTGTTTGTAGATGAATTCAATTATATGTTGGAAAGTTTTCTGTAAATAGACAAAAATCTAGACGCTTTTTTTTGTAGTATAGATCTTATACTTTTAAAACACTAGGCAATATTAGCCCTCAACAAAACTTATCTTAACTTAAGGCAGATCAGTTTAATACTAAACACTGCAATTATATAAGTAATACTGTTAAATAGTTCATCCGTAACGGCTATATAACCGCGTGAACCAGTCTCCTGAGACCAATAAAGTGAAAAGAAAGGAGTGAAGTGAAGAGATAACAACAGAACGTGTCCTGACGATGGAACTGGGCCGAGCATGTGCTATGTCAAACCTGCCCGGTTTTTGTCCGGCCTACCTGTCGCTGCCGCGTGTTAAATGTACGTCTGTTCGCAGGAATCCTCTCTACTGCCTCTGTGTAGATGTCTCAGAGAACAGGAGTAGTATCGTCCTGAAGTGAACTTCTGGAACATCAACAACATATTCACATTAGTTACTCGAATATCTTATACTCTCTACGGAAATTAACAAAAATATCTTTGTGCCTTCACTTTTTTACCATGGATTGGAGTTGAAAAGCTTAGTACACAAGCTTTTTCATACATCTTATTATTTTATCATTTCTGTTTAATCCTTTAGTTTTATTTATACTAAAGTTTTTTCTAGTTTTGTTTTTGTTTAAAAAAAATGACACATGAACACAGGAATCGAAACAGAAACCCTTTAAAAAAGGCCAAGGTTCCGAGCTCGATTCCTGTACCTAGGTGCTATTTTTTCACTTCTACAAATATAATACTTGTTCGAAACATTAGTTTAGTCGTCAGCGTGTCTGTAAACTGAGTTAAAGGGTCCTAGGTTCGATTCCTGGCACGTTCAAAAGATTTATCATTAGTAGAATGTGGGTTTCCCCGTTAACAGTGATGAATTAACGGTCGGGGATGGGATGTTGTGTTTGTTCTAGATTTAAGTTAGTTTATAAGGCGTGTCATGAAATAATCGATAGGTTCAGAAGTGAACGTTAAATACCTCAAATAAATGAAAAATGAAGTGAAAAATCTGATATTTGATAAGGTTACATCCTAAACTAAAATGTCATTTAAATCTTCAAAGATTAGCTATTCATGAACAATTCATTGTACAGTACAAATGTTAGCTTTCTTCCATATTAATGCTCTGTTTAGGTACCGATTACATTCTGTATGTAACGGAGATAGCCATACGTCACAGGGTACCTTTAAATTTTGAATATTTTTTTATAATATAGTGAATTAGAACTATATACTCCTGCAGGTAAGTAAACTACAGTAGCCCCATGGCTTCTTTGGTGCTGACTGACAGCTCACAGCTGACTTCTGACAGTCAAAATTTAGGTATATACTTAAATTTTGACTGTCAGAAGTGACAGCTGCTAAACACATGTTTTTTGCAGATCATAAGGTTCGGCGTAGGGATACATAATTTGGTCTGGTAGCTTTTCAAAGCCGTCAGCTGTCATCTGTGAGCTGTCAGTCAGCACCAAAGAAGCCATGGGTTACTGTACAAACACCTCTACGTTACCCTAGAAAATGGTGGAAAGATATCAGCAATTAGTAGAGGAAGTGGTATCTTAGTTTGAAAATGAATCGCAGTAAATAAAACACATTGGCCGAGTGAAGCATCATAAGCTCAGTATCAGCACGTACACCTTAATATTTAATTTGTGGTAGGTAGATTCAAACTTTGATTCAGAGACATGTCATCACAAATATGAAAGAGCCTTACAACGTACTTTCTCCTCAAGCTACTAGGGGATGTAGACTACAAAATAAAATTTAACAAGGAAATGTTTGTCCAATACAACCAACTCTCATAATGTGTTGAGCCTGAAGAACTTGAGGAGGCTTACGTTTGCCAGGATATTCAGAACTCTCATCCAATACTTATTGTGAAGCCAACACAAGATACACGATATTAACAGACGATTAGGGATAATTCATATAACACGTGACTATTTTGTTTTACCATTTTTAAACCTACCTCCCCCCCACTTTTCCATATAACTCCAAATAGATGTTTAGCCTGACCCCTTCCCATTCTAACAGGTAATACTCAACTTTTCATATCAAGAGTGATATTACTCAGACTCCCTTTTAAGTACATAATATAAATGACTTAAAAAATTTTACTACACATATTTAATAATCATTACTGCACATACAGAAGAGTATTTGGAAGATTTACAAACTTTTTAGAGCTATTTGATTTTCAACCCCCTGCATATTCGGAAATTATTCATAAGTATATGATTAACAGTGAAAACGTGGACCCTTATATTATTTTCAACAATAGAATAAGATCTGTATTACGTAACATTGTGATGTACCCACCTTCCCTCACGTAACACAATGTAGACACCAGAGTTCCCCCCAAATAACACCATGTAGACATCAGAGCTCCCCCCCACGTAACACAATGTAGACATCAGAGCTCCCCCCAAATAACACCATGTAGACATTAGAGCTCCCCCCACGTAACACCATGTAGACATTAGAGCTCCCCCCACGTAACACCATGTAGACATCAGAGCTCCCCTCACGTAACACCATGTAGACATTAGAGCTCCCCCCACGTAACACCATGTAGACATTAGAGCTCCCCCCACGTAACACCATGTAGACATCAGAGCTCCCCTCACGTAACACCATGTAAACATCAGAGCTCCCCCCACGTAACACCATGTAAACATTAGAGCTCCCCCCACGTAACACCATGTAGACATTAGAGCTCCCCTCACGTAACACCATGTAAACATCAGAGCTCTCCCCACGTAACATCATGTAGACATCAGAGCTCCCCTCACGTAACACCATGTAAACATCAGAGCTCTCCCCACGTAACACCATGTAGACATCAGAGCTCCCCCCAAATAACACCATGTAGACATTAGAGCTCCCCCCACGTAACACCATGTAGACATCAGAGCTCCCCTCACGTAACACCATGTAAACATCAGAGCTCCCCTCACGTAACACCATGTAAACATCAGAGCTCCCCTCACGTAACACCATGTAAACATCAGAGCTCTCCCCACGTAACACCATGTAGATATTAGAGCTATGTATGTATTATAAACTTATAATATCTAAATATAAAGTTTTAAAAAAACCCACCAAACCGTTTTGAACCCGTGGCGGGGACAGACTGACAGACATACAGAAATACAAATATACATACATGAATTATGAATTTGTAGAATACACCTTTATAGTTTTGAAAACACATAAAACGGGAAGATTCATAACAATTTCGAGGTAAACTTTCTCACGGACTGTCTCTTTATATTAGAAGTAATAAATGCATAATTCGGTAATTTGTGAAAAATAGTCTTGTTCATAAATTGTTTGCATTTACAATGTTATTTTATTCATTAAAGTAAATCTTAGCTTAAACGTGGCAACCAATGTTATTTCTAATATTAAATAAAAGTTGTTATCTAGTTTTATTCCAAAAGTAAAGAAAAGCAACAACACACAAACTTCAGAAAACGGACTATTCAAGGGTTAAGAGAGAACTCAAGATAATGTAAATATGCTGTGAACCTCTTCCAACAAAGAGGGACGATAGAAAAAGGAGCGGATGCATAAAATACGATTTTTAATATCCGTAAGAGAAAACTTCTTTTAACTTTTGAAGCCCCAATTGTTACTTTCTCATGTTTAGGAAGTATGTATTAAGTATTGTGATACTGAAATAATAGAGCTCGAGATTTTGATGAAAAATTGTTTTCACATGCCCGTGAGAGAAGAAACATTGTTTTTTCCTGTTGTTTGTTTACCTGTAACCTGTGTAAATATGTATGTAGCCCATATCTGTATTTATGTTACCTATATTTGTAACTAAGTAACCTGTAGCCTATGTAGCCTATATCTGTATTTATCTGCACTTATGTAACCTATATCTGTATTTATGTAGCCTATATCTATATTTATGTAGCTTATATCTGTATTTATGTAGCCCATATCTGTATTTATGTTACTTATATTTGTAACTAAGTAACCTGTATTTGTATCTATGTAGTAGCCTATATCTGTATTTATCTGCACATATGTAACCTATATTTGTATTTATGTAACCTATATCTGTATTTATGTAGCCTATATTTGTATTTATGTAGCCTATATCTGTATTTATGTAGCCTATGTATTTATTTATTATGTAGCCTATGCATGTATTTATGTAGCCTATGCATGTATTTATGTAGCCTATGCATGTATTTATGTAGCCTATGCATGTATTTATGTAGCCTATGTATGCATTTATGTAGCCTATGCATGCATTTATGTAGCCTATGTATTTATTTATGTAGCCTATGTATGTATATATGTAGTCTATGCATTTATTTATGTAGTCTATGTATTTATTTATGTAGTCTATGTATTTATTTATGTAGTATATGTATTTATTTATGTAGTATATGTATGTATTTTTGTAACCTATGTATTTATTTATGTAGTATATGTATGTATTTTTGTAGTATATATATGCATATATATACAGCACATATTTGAATAGGTGTAGCCTATGTATGTATTTATGTATCCTATATATTTATTTATGTAGTATATGTATGTATTTTTGTAGTATATATATGCATATATACAGCACTTATTTGAATAGGTGTAGCCTATGTTTTTACAATGTAGCCTGTATATATATATATATATATATATGAATTTAGCCTATGTTCATATTAATGTATACTATGTTTTTATTAATTCATATAAATTAAAGGTATTTTATGTAAAGCAATAAACAAAAAAAGGTATTTTATTCGAAAACAAATGTTAGTAATATACTATATAATAAAAATTCTGGGTTAGAAATATCATAAAATTATCGAGTTGACGCACATTATTTTAACACTATCAGTAAAGTGATGCCCAATACAATCTCGCTACTATTTTTAAAACAAAGTGTCGTCTGTATCTTTCTATGTCTGTATGTAGCTTAAGATAGCTGGAACCGCCTAACAAATTGCAATTAAAGCTTTTTTTTATTCTATAGGATATTTATCCAGGCAGATTTTAGCATCATACATATAATTTGATAAGCCCGTTTCCGACGATAGAAGTTACGAAGATATGGCTGAACTGATTTGGACAAACAACCTCTCATTTTAAAGGTCAGGGGTCCAGGAGGTCAGCAAAAAAGTAGTTTACAACAAAAACCCAATGTTACCAGTGATTTCTAAGCATTTTATTCTTTGTTATTTAAAAAAAAATAATGAAAAATTACACCTGAATACATAACTCAAACCACGGACCTTTTGGCTTTGTACACCTGTACACCAATCATATTTTAAGGCAGAGCCTATGATTGCGATTACATCACAATGAAAATATTGATTTGTGCACGGCTTTAATAAGTAAAATATTTCTCCTTGGTTTAAAATTAATAATTCATCCTGAAAATAAAATATTAATCTTTGATTAAAAAATATCAACTCAACTCTAAATTAAGTTATACGATGCAACAAATGTAAACATTATGGCAACCATTTATATATACTAACTAAAAAAGCAGTTTAGAAATTTAAATTTTATTTGCATTGATACTTTTCCTTGTTATTAATTTTGATTATTTACCTATGATTACTTATCGTTAATTCGCATTTAAATCAACAATATTTGACTATAATTCGCAAATTAAAATGTTAAGTAGTCAATTTTATGAACATATTTTCTTAAGTTTTGTTTCGTGCAGGAATTATAGATTAAAAACAATTGACTTATGTTGTAACGATATTGAACGATATTAAAAAAGTCATGGATGAAGGTTTAATTCTTTAAAGTATCGTATGTAAATTATCCTTTTAAGACTTCATCCATGAAGAATCACGTGCTTTTCAGAATAATCTAGAAGGATTGCACCATTAAAACTGATTTTTTATTCCAAAATTTCACTCCGTAGTATTTACCAAACAAGCAAGAGACGCCAGCTCCCTATACCCAATAGGAAGCTAGCCTTCAAGACACCTGTCGCAGTAACGCTTTTGATTTGTTGGTTTTGACACTGGTCACGAGAGGTCCAAGGGGCAAGGGGTGTGTCATATATAAGCTGTGTGTGCGTATGAATATATAGAGTAGCCACATAAACCTAGAGAACGTGTAATATCACGACAGTACATAATTTGTATTTCAAGTAAAATTGTATAAGAAGATATAATCACTCCAATAAATCGTGTGCAACATCAACAGTTATATTTATTTAAATAAAACAAACAGTAACATAATAATTGGTGCTCAATCACGGGGCTATAAAAACCAATTATATAAGTCAAATAAACCGTAACATCATAATTGGCGCTCGACCACGGGGCTATAAAAACCAGTTATATGCCAACAATTCTGTAACACTTCAATGTTTAAATAAGTTTTGGTATGTATTATAATTTCAAAAATTGATAAAGTGAAATGGAAATGTGTTTAGATAGCTATTTTAATTATATAAGTGTGGGTTTGAAGTTCATTTTTACAAATAATATCACAGTAGCTATAAGTTCAGTTATATTTCCTAGATATCACTTAATTTTGAATGTATGTTGATGATATTACAAAGTAATATTTTATGTACCCAATCTAACATCCCACACACACTTTCTCTCCCACACACTTTCTTTCACACATGCTCACTGTTCCAAAATTTTACGCTCTCTCACATAAAATATATCTCACACTCACTTTCAAAGACTCTCTCCCACACACACTTTCTCTAACACACTATAGATATCTCAGACACAATCTCTCTCACTCTCTCTCTCTTTAACTCTCTCTCTCTCTCACACACACACACACACACACACACATACGCCACATACACACAATCTCTCACCCTCCTTCACAAATCTTTCTGAGACTCCCTCTCACACATACTCTCTCACAATCTCTCTTTCTCTCATACTCTCCCTTTTTAATTTTTCTCACACTCTCTCCCATACACACTTTCTCACAAATTTCATAAGACATTCTCTTTCTCACACACTTTTTTACACACACTCTGTTTTACACAAACTCCCTTTCACATACACTCTTTCTTATGCACTCATACACACTCTCTAATAACACACTCTCTCCCTCTCTTTCTTAAACTGTTTTATTCCCACTCTATCACCTCACAAACACACTCTATTTCACACTCACTTTCAAATAATCTCAATCTCACACTCACTTTCTAACAACCTCAATCTCACACTCACAATAACACTCTCAAACACTCACGCTCACATTTTCTTAATCCCTCAAACTATTTCTCTCTCTCTCTCACTCTATTATATCTTGTATATAGTTTGCTAAGCCCATTTCAGGTAATTAAAATTAGGAGTAAAAGATTTGACTGATTCGAAAAATGAGCATTCATTTTAAAGGTTAGGAGTCTAGGATGTCAGCAAAAATAGTAGCCTAAAACTAAAGCCCAATTTTCTTTGCGAATTTTCCATCTTTTCCTTCTGTGTGGGGAGTGACTCATATGTACAATCATTCTTTGTTTACATCACCACGGAAACCAGATTTGTGTGTAGTTGTATAACTTATCAGTAAATAAAATATTTATCTTTGTTTAAAAATAATAATCTAATTATGTTCATTTTAGTTGTATTAAGGAGAAATATGAATCTATAATGTAAGGAACGTTCCTTTTTTGTCACACTTCTTTCATAACAATCAATTACTTATTTATATGATCTTGTATTAACTTTATAATATATCATAGCTGAGTAAAGCATAGCCTGGATGACATATCTGTTGATTTCCATTAAATCTACAACACTAATCTTGTCTTGATAGTTAAAACAAGCCAATTTTAGAAACCATTTGACTCGAATGTCAAGTCTTTAATATTAAATCCTTTAAACTCATTTAATAATTTTGTAAAATAAGTTACTTGTTCTGTCTTAAATTTCATTTAAATATGTTTCATGTTGATTTTATACGGTTAATTGTTTTTTACATGTTTAAGTTACATGACTAACCTAGTCAACTATTTTAACCTTTCTTTCACTCATTTTTCTATTGACACTGTTTAAAATATCTTAAACATTACAGAACGTATCTTCCTTGTTAACATATTTTCAAACTTTTTATTAGTATAATTAATTATTCAACTAATTAGTTCATTATTGTTGGCATACTAATTTACCTACTATTTTTTGCTATGTCATAACCTTCATAAACCCTATAATCTTTATCTCAAGTATTTAAAATGTTGTAGAGTCCTTAAGTTATAATATTAATAACTCTAATCTAGTCAATTTGCTAATTTTTCACTTTTCATTGCTTATCAGCTAATCCTATAATCTGCTATTACTTAAATATTGTATTTGCACAGATTTATATTTTTTCCTTGTTTTATGCTAATTAATTTCAGAACCTTACTACTTAACAATCTCAATGATGATTTTTTAGAAATGTTATTGTACCTCTTTTATTTGACTTAATTTCTTGATATATTAGTTTATTCTTGAATAAATTACCTTCAGGTTATGTTTCTTATTTATATTGTTTAATTGACCATTGAAGTTGTACCAATTAATCTAATTAGGTGTTCCATTCTGGTACGTTCTTTATATTATAAAAATAATACCTCGATTCTTACGTGAGTGGTTTAGTACAACGATTATATAAAAAGCTGAAATAAAGGTTATTTTTGTTAAGTTCTCATCGTGGCGGGAAGAGGGGAAATATACGTTTTAATTAAAATTAAACACCGAAAGCTAAATATCTGTGTAAATTTTATAGCCTTTGGAGTAAACTTTGAACTAGACGACATTGTGGATTGGCAAAAGCAAGGACTGCCACAAAAAAAGTGCAGCTACTGTTATGACTTTAGGAAAAAGTCGGACCCAAAGATAGAGAGAGATTCGATGATAATTTTGGAAATTCCGGATTAAAAAATTGGCCCAAAACTGCACGCAATTGTAATAGAACATGTATAACAAGGTCCATTTAGACTTTTGACTCGATCATCTTCATGCATGGAGTAAGAATCATCCAAAATATTTCAAAGAGATACGTCAACTGGCACGATGGATATTCCAAGCACTGTAAAGGGTATCCCAACGATGGAGGGCACTCGGCCCTCATCCGTTATTGAGTGATGTAAATAGACAATCATTGGGTGGTCCCACAAAACCCCGTCTGTTTAGTGTATACTATACCCACATCAATGTGGAGCTGTGTAGTTTCATCGAAACCATTGAGTGAGTGAGTGAATGATTGATTGATTGATTGATTGGGTGGGTGGGTTAGTGGGTGAGTGGGTGAGTGAGTGAGTGGGTGAGTGGGTGAGTGAGTGAGTGGGTGAGTGAGTGAGTGAGTGAGTGAGTGAGTAAATCAATAAGGAAGTGGTCTATCAAAGTTTAGTATTAATTTAATCAGGAGGGGGAACAATTTCAGTCGGGCTTAATCAGGGTGTTATGCATTTAGCTGTCTTCTAACAAATATACTTTTATATTTTACACCAAGTAATGTCACTGACGTCACTAAAAAACCCATGTGACACAAAAATAACAACCTTCTTCATATTGTGCGCTGAAGATCTCCTTGCAAAGAAGCTTTCTTACAATAAGGCTGCTTCATATAATGCTCGAAAAACTAAGAAATTTCAGTATCAAAATAAGAGTGTAATTTTTGAGGGACTCCTGAGTAATGAAGGCTGATACCCTCAGCCGGGTAAATACCGTAAACCCACATAACTCAGTGTGTTATTATTTGAGAATGCGACTTGGTGTCATCAAAGGTACATTTTTATTTGAAAACTTATGTACTTTGAATGACATAACCAACGCATCCTTCCAATTAGTTTACTAAGCACGGAGACTCAGAGGATGATTCATACTGGAGCAGTACTTTAGAAGAGGCTGCTTAGGGTAGCTCTTCTTCCTCGCTTAGATATTTGCCCTCCAACATATTCATACTTTTCACGAGACAGATCCTCTAGCACTTTGGCTCACCTACAGGGAAACATGTCAGAAGATATGTAACATTGATTGCACTTATTGCTTATACAATCTTCATGGAAGATTTATTTCGGGTGCACATGTGTAAAATAAACCTGCTTTTGAGTATACCAATCTATGCAGGTTTTACCATTTTAGAAACGAGCAAGATTATTATGTACAGTTTTCATGACGACTATGTTAAAAAGAAATATGGACCAAATTTATATCTCTTATTCACAGACATAGACTCCCTCTGATATGAACTGAAAACAGAAAATGTATAATATGTGGATATGTTTGATAAAATATATTGATTCGATACATCTGACAACCAGAAACACACTTTTTAAACAGTTAAGTGCAATAAAAAGTATCTGGTAGAAATAAATGATGATATGATTGGAAAGTTTGGGGGACTTAGAAATAAGCTTTACTCAATTTAAAAAGAAAGTCTAGAGGAGAAAATTTTAAGTAAATTTGTGTCTAAAATAGCTCAATCTAAAAATAAATTTAAACATGCCAATTATTAAAAATGTTTTAAGAAGGGATGCCGATATATCTATGATAAGAAGTGAGAAACATCAGCTGTACAGATTCGCTTGAATAAACTTGTAATTTCATCTGGAGATGACAAATGTTTTTCTTTAGATAGTGGGTGGGATGCATTGTCATACAGTCACAACAAAATAAAACAATTGTTTTCAACGATAGAGACGTGAATAACTTTCCCCATTGATGTGTATGTTAAAACTGAAGTTTATGAAATCTTGTACTCATTTTTATACGTACTAATCTATAATGCTTGTGAATATCATGGCTTGATTTATTCAGGTGAAATAGTACAGCTTTATTAAAATTAAATTCAGGGTTAAATTAGTTATAGGTGGGAGGCAACGTTGCTCGCTTTCTCGAAGTGACTTCTTGAAAAAGTTTTTACAAATGACTAAGCGAGTAGCACATAATACTGCTAGTCCTTTCCCTCTCAAAGCTATAAAGGATAATAGGTGGATGCCTTCAACTATGTTTGAAGAGTTTCCTTTAAATCGGACATGTTTGTGATGATTTACAACGTTGAGTTCGGATGGACAATTTCCCCTCAATCTGGCAGTATGAGGTCTTGGATGATAAAAGAAAAGTCCTGACATACTTATATCTATAGAGGGAGAGAGAGTAAAAACCGACAATCATCTTAAACTAGAACGAAGGGTGGTCAGTGCCCAGTGGATGTTGAACCTTGTTTGAGTAAGGAGGTGTCAGGGCGCTGGGGCTAGGCATTCATTGGCTCTAAGGTTTAGGAAAGGTTGGGGGATCTACCATCCTGGATCTACCTTTTTGAATCTGTCATGCTGTATCCAGTCATTGTTTGTTAGGTTTGTTAGACGCTCATTAGCTAAGAGGTTTTCTACCCGCTCATTAGCTGGGGTGGGATAATCCACCATATTGAATCCACCATCACTAGCTGAAAGGCATAGGGGTGGTCAGTTTGAATCTTGGCAGTGATCTTGGATTCCCACATCACGCTTTACGGTTTTTTGTTGGTCATCTTGAATTTACAGTCTGTTCAGTTATGTCACGAAATGCTAAAACCTGCTCAAACTTCTTTTTTTGTAATCATCTTGAATATTAAAATTTCTCAGACCTGTATTGACCTTTTCATACGTATTAAGACATGTTCAAAGTAGTTCTAATATGTTGATACATGTTCAGACATTTTCAAAGCTATTTTTATTTGACATCTTTTTGTTCAGAAATTTTCAGATATGTTGAGATTTAGACCCTTCACAAACCTAAACAATCTGGCACGAACCTGTCAAGACCAGTCCAGACTAGTTTTGCTGCCACACGCGCACGCACACGCACACGCACGCCATAAATTATGGCCCAGTACCAGCTATTCTACACTAAATTCTGATTACCCTTAAAACACTCCACGACATATGATTATTAAGAGCACGACTATTTTAATATATGAAATATCATATTTAATTCCTTAACTCCCACAAAAAATAATTGTTCCTGATTTGACACCTTATTCTCAGTGTGAAGGATCGATGCTATTCTTAAAGAAGAGAAGGAGCTACCTTCAACTATAATAATTAAATTGTCAATCTAAATAAAAGAGTTTACATTTAATTAATCACTTTTATGGATACATTATTTTAATTAATTAAAATTAATTAATGAAATAAAAAATGTATAATTGCTTGTGTCCGTTGGAAGAGTCAGCTGGCAGCTGGGGATAGGAGAAAGTAAGCCAATTCCACTGAGAAGTGAAGAGGATAATAATATCGTAGGCTCATATACGTGTAACCCAAGCCATGATAAAAATAAAATAATTCAAAAACGAAAACCACTTGTACTCTGGAGATTTGAACCGTTCTTATGCTGTGCCCCACCGGACTTGACACACTGGCTCTAACTGGGGTGCAATTGTTAATTGGAGAGGCTGACTTGAAATACCAAGTAAATACAGAGATAAATAAAATAGCTTGAAATTTTAGTTTGTTTTCATGCTACATTTTGTTTGTTTGTTTGTTTGTTTGCTGTCAGCTGCTACCGGAATCGTACTTCCAACTTCCCCGAGGCTTTAAGAGTTCGTTTCTTTTTACTTGTAACGTTCAACCAGGACGTTGATTAGATGTGAAATAATAGTAGGCGGGCGGCATGGTACTTAATGATTCATCTAATTAAGAGCAACGCAATTTAATTAATACGCCTCTAGGTCTACATCCTGAGTCGTGACTGAACGAATTATGAGGGTGGAGGGGCAGAGGGTGTCACCTTCCTTTCACACCTTCACTTACCCATTAGATAAAAGAGGACCTAGAAGATACATTCATCTAGATCCAGAAGTTACAAGATGTTCTTGATGTTTTTTTAAAAAACAAATGAAAGTGTATTTGATAAAACTGGGAGACTATTTTAGTTTATTTCAAAAATAAACATTTATCATGGTGTTTTATTTACTCTACACAGGTTAATTCTCTAAGTAATATCAAAGCTACTTTTACAAAACGAGAAATGAGATAGTCTCAATTTGATGGGCTCAAGCTAAATCTGTTTTCTTTAAGTCGAGTATGAGTTATTCGTGGGAAGTCACAGTTTAAATCCAGAGAACTTGATGTGTAAGTGAATATCCACAATAGTATATTTATAAAGGCGGATAGAAGTTGAATACAAGCGGATAAACATGGGTATATAATTACACAATTTTTAAATACTGTATATCGGTGGTTGTTTTTAATGTCTGAGAAAAATGATCTCTCATCATACATGACAAGAAGTACAAAGTACTTAGGAAAATAGCGGGTCCAAAATGCAATGAAGATAACGGAAAGTGGAAGATGTTACGAAATGATGAGTTACATACGTTGTTCTCATCACCAGATATTGTTGGCCAAGTAGTCAAATCTCACACATAACGTTGGGCAGATCATTCAGCGCGGATGGGAGAATCTAGAGCCGCGTTCAAGGTATTGATGTGCAAACTTTATGGGAAGAGACCATTGGGAAGACTTGACCTCAGATGGGAGGATAAAATTAGAATTAACCTGAAAGAGATAGGGTTTAATTAGTTAGACTGGGTAGAACTAACTCAAAATAGGGATAGGTGGCGTACTTTTGTAAGTGCGGCAGTGAACTTTCGAACTACTGCCATATACTTAGTGAATAAGAATACCTTTATTTGCATATATACACATACATACATTATAACACATATTAATATCCATATGGGATAATTGTATCTAGTTTAACTGGTGGGGCAGATATGTTGAAGATAAAACTGATATGAAATATACTTATATTGGTTTAGAGAAAGAGTGGAATACTCTTAAGGAAAAACTTAATGCTCAATACATCCAGTCGGGATCCAAACACTAGCCTACCATTGATTGGAAAACTGGGCTAAATGTGCCCAGTGTCTAGTCCGCTTGCCCTCTTTGTGGCTGGGGATAGGAAGTGAGATTATTTGAATACTATTATGACTATCCATGCAGAGTTTGTAACATACATGGACTTGCTACGAACGTGATTATTAAATTTTGGTATTCACATAATTACTCCCAAAGAGACTTCACCCGTCCTACCCACTTCAACGTTCCCGTTCCAGTATAGAGCGTGCCAGTCAGGGCCAGCACGGTGTGTCTTGCCAGATGACGTCATGAGCTCTACACCACAGATGTCTAGAGACCTCAGTAGAACGTTATGGAGGCTTCAAGAGTATTCCATTAATATAACCATCTGGGGTAGCATCAGTTGTTCAGTAGGTTCTACACATGCGCAGTTCCCCCCTCCTTTACCCATTTATGCCCTCCTTTGTACTCTCCTCTGTCCGTCTCTGATATCACGTGATGACTTACGAGGACTATACATTTACATGATTCGTCTGTATTGGTACTCATGATACTACCGTTGACTGTTTGGGTAAGCTAAGCGCTGCCATTAGGCAGGCTAGCAAACTTGTGTTCAAAATTCTCTTTTGACTTATATTTATTGATTGTTAAATTTTTCTATATTAACCTTTAAGATTAAATATTAAATTGTGATTATATATTGAAATCAAATATTAAATTTAAAATCATATTTCTGAGGTCACTTTAACAAAAGTTTGTCACAACTTACTTTGTCTTGAGGCCACTAGATGGCGTAAGTATTTTTCTAAAAAATCGTATTTCTAGTTAAATGCCACCATATTGAATATATAATTCAATATAATACCACTATATTGGGCGTTGATAATAATGTATTATGCAATTGTGATACTGTCGTTCTAAGCGTGGAAATTAGCTACTCCTTTATAATGATTATATCAATTGAGATTAGTTAATAATTATGCACACTTATAGTCTATTATATTTTGATATAAGTTTGACGTGGGCATTTTTTGTAACTGTAACTTTCACTATTTAACTATGGAATTGATATTAAATATCATACTGTAGGTGATTCATTTAATGCTTCAACAATGGAAGTTTAAATTGAGGTCCACCCTCTTGCTCAGACTTTGGGGTCCGTCCATTTTCACTCCACTCTCTGTTTTTGTCCCATTTTATATATATTATCTTTAAATTCTAATGTTTGTCTTATCAATAAATGTTAATTTGGAACCCACACTCATTTTGGGACTATCTAGGATCGGGGGCTGTAGGCTTTTTCTTTATATTTAGTTGATTAGTGAAGGGAAAGCACAATTTTGGAAGGATTTATGTTTTACTTTAGTTTATAATAGTAAAAATAATAAAAATAATTTCTATTTCCTTTATTATAATACTGGCCAACACTCATAAGACCTATAACTGGCCAGCACAGAAAAGTACACTATAGGCCGTTCCACTCCATGGTTGCAGTACAGGTCTAATAGAGTGCGCAGTTGCCAAGTCTTATTCGCTTGATACAGATTGATAATTTTTATATTAGCAACTTATCAAGCTATAAAAAGTTAATAGAATTTATAGACAAAAGTTTTAGGTACACATTTTATATTTGGTTTGTGTCAATAACTGTGTGTTATTTCGCTTATTATTAATAATAATATTATTACTATACTAAGCCCACTTTAAATAGACGTTATACAATAATGCATAATTATGACGAGTAGGTTGGGGTGTGATTTGTCAAATTATATACATTGTGGTTTTCACAAGTTGGCTATAAACAGTGGTTTCCCTCGCTTCAATCCCTACGAATTACAAGACCTAGCTCATTCACACTTTATTAAATTGATTATAATATGATAAGTAGTTTATATCTTTAGTTTTAAGTTCAATAAGAGTTACGATTATATAACCAAACCTCAGGTAGGCCTGCATCAAAATAATGACCGAAACACAACCCCAATAGCTCACACAATAAACAAACTTCTTAGGTAAGTACGTTTAAAACAGCTGTTTGTTGTCTTTCCAAGAGGACATTAGCTCACATTTCAGACTGTTATCCGTCAGTGGTGGCTCAGCAGCGCTAGATTTATATTTACACCTAGTGTTACGTCTGGCGCATATATTTTGGCTATCAGCAAGTTTTACTAATTTAAATTAAAACTATGTCTTAAGGATTAGGAAAGTTGTCAAGTTTTAGTGCACTGGTAGTTGCCCGGAATTAAAAAAAAAGCTTGATGAAACCAACTCCCAGGAATTATTTTTTATTGGATGCATTTTACGTGCACTTTTATAACACATCAATTATATCAACACAAGACTTACGAACGAGCCTACTACTTAGAAAAATACAGCAATAAACCAGGGGTGCTGTCTCAACCCTGATGACGTCAGACTCTATTTTAGGACTCAAACTCGACTTGTTAATATATATTTCTTTATTCATACCTGGTGCTAGAGTGGCAGCTCGACATGTCAATACAAGAATAGACCAAGAGTGATGATTCATACCAGGGCTGCTTCCAAGGGTGTACCAATGATGTTGCTGCACAAGGCCCTACGATTTAAGAGGCCCTGAGCTTGATTAGGTGACAGATACAAAACACAAGTTGGGTGGGAAATATTTGCTGGGGTGCTCGTAGATAGTAGGCTCCCTGTATTAGCGACTTATTAAATATTGACAAAGTATAAAAACGAATTAAAAATAATAATGTGGTTTGATTTATTGAACGAATGAAGCGAGTTATCCATTTTAACTACACTTCATGTGCCAGAGAGACTGGTGTTTGCACTGGTTACCCTCGGGGTGGCCCTGCGAACTGGTATGCCTCCGTTGGACTACTTTCGTTATAAGTAGTACACAAGGCTGGGCCGAAAGCCCACGTCACGAGCTTGCTCAAGGTGGCGGCCCAGAAATGGGCTGGAATCTGTGGGACAATGAGTTTAATAGCCGACGAGTGATGACGTCAGAGCGGTGGGTCCGGGCCTGTGGGTCCGGGCTCCTGGGGTTTTGGGCCGGCGGTTCTGGGTCTCACCGTTCGTGCGGTGAGCCGTTTTAGAGATTTGGTGCTAACCTGGACAGTTAGTAGTGCATGGGCTAGAACATGGGTGCATCCACTCGTAAGCACGAGGAGTAGGGAATTACTTTCCCACGGGTGTAATCCCATTCCCCTTCACACGGGAAAAAGTGGAAATCACAAGGTCGCTTCTGTGAGCAGAAGTAAATAGCTCCGGTCACCACCCTGGATAGGTGGAAGGCACGTAGTCCCCCTGTGTCAGTCCAACCAGTGAGTGACTGGAAGGGGAGGAGGAGTTAATTCTCACCCCCCCGGGTATCTGGTCTGATCTGTATCATCCCACCCTTAGGGGTGCGGGGGTTGAAGCTGTTTAGTTACTCACCTTGAAACTGGCCTGGGCCACGATGTCTAGGGTTGCTTAGCGCCACTAACGTGCTGAGTCCATAGCATGATAAATCGATAATTTTAACTACACCTATTTGAATTTGTCTGTTTGTCAATGGTGGATATGCCTTATAGGTCACAATAACTTTTGAAAGTATTAACTGATTTAATTCAAACTTGTCATCTGTTGTTCTTTGTACCATTATACAGATCTAGATCGTTGGGTAAAGAAATTTAACAAAGGGTCGGAAAGAAATTAACCCCTTTTATGTAAAGAAAAGCGGCTTCTAGCATTAATTATTACATGTATTTACCATGAAAAACATTTTGTTGTGTAAAATGGTAATGTAATGAATGCATACTTAAATATTTGCATCAACAGACCGACCACCAATCTGGGACTTGGTCTGTAGATGCAAATTCCATTTCCCATCTAAGTTAAAAAAAAGCATAAATTGACAAAGAAACAATTTAATGAAAAACATGTTTTCTTTTTAAAATAAAAAGTTTAAATTCATTGAAAAGAATAAGATTCTTTAAAATACACATTTTTCATTAAAAGCATTTTACATAAAAATGAACATGGAATTTAATACACAATGGTTTGCAAAAACAGTGATTTTCTCATTTTCATAAAAGTGTCACTTGGTCTGTTGATACATGGTCTCTCTTCAGTCCTGGGTTGAGCGCCAAACTGCAAGTCCACTGAAATTGCATCCCTCATTTTCGAGTTACGCTGAACCAAGCTGCCACGTAGACGTGGTAATAGTACATCAAACTACGAGTTGGAGAGGAGAGAGTAAATGAAGAATTTTGCATCATTCTCTCGTAATTTTCTGAACAATTTCAAAAATGCTCCCACTTAGTCCCACCCTACATTCAAAGGATGAACCCACAAAATTCTAAATTGTCGGTTTTTTTTCTTCGTAAATATAATAAATACAAAGTAATAGCCTTCTGCGATCTATCGTACTGACTTGTCTGGAGTTATCTGATGCCATTTGGTGATTTGAAATCTTGCTGTGCCGTTACCACGCCGCTGTGAGCTGAAGGGAGGGGAGGAAGTCTCACCTATACCTCACCACCCCTCTAGCCATGTGTTTGGTAGTGTATAGCTTGCTTCATGCATCACTGCGGGTAACATACAGAGTCAGGCGTGATGATACCGAACGCTCGGAACAGCAGCTGGGATAAACATGCCCATCAAAGTAATAATGTTGCTAGGATTGTAAGAAAATACTTTTTTACCCTTATGTCTTTAAGCATGCATGGAGGATTTGCCCCTGATATATATATATATATATATATAAATGATTCATATAAACATACCTCTCTTTTGATTACTATCATATTTTGACATTAAATTCCACGATTACAATGGACAAAAACTCACATATTAAGTGTTTCAAATTAAAAAAATTGTCTATTATTCACCAAAATATTTCTAACTTGAGAAAAAATACACTCCACATCATATGAAGTTATATAAACACATTTAAAATTAGCAATACCAGAGAGTGAAAATTCTTCTTTGTTGAGCTCTGTTACCACTCAAAATTTCACTAAACTGTTTTATTTTTTTGTAGCCAGAATTTTTTATTAAAACCAAGTTTATTTATTTACTGCATCCCTAGCGCGTTCCCCAGGAAAATATGCTAATTTTAACAAATATGTACACTCCGTCGAGATT
This sequence comes from Timema genevievae, assembly GCA_902155825.1. Lineage (NCBI taxonomy): Eukaryota > Metazoa > Arthropoda > Insecta > Phasmatodea > Timematidae > Timema > Timema genevievae. The sequence goes on from CABFWO010001675.1 coordinate 158,097, forward strand.
GTAAGGTAGCAACTTTATAAATCAGCCTGCGTGGTATGCTATACCTCCATACATGACTGCAG
>CABFWO010001676.1:9084-77978 GCA_902155825.1 Timema genevievae
CCCCCCCATGAAATTATTAGCTGGCTACGGCCTTGATTAGGTATGTATAAATATTGATAGGCTATATACTATATACGTGTGATTGGGATAAAATATTATATATATTGTATTTGTACATAATATACATATTCACAAACGTGATATATAAACACACACATATTCAATTCCACAGCGTTAAATGTATTTTTATATACTCTATTTGGTAAACTTAGAATTAAAGTATATAATAACTATTGCTTTAGTTTTCATACAAACAATAAATTGTTAAATCCTTGCTAAATAACTCGTTTCTCGCACGGGATTGTTTTATGATATGTTTCATCTTTCCAGCACAAGCGGTTTGGAATATACGGAAAAGCCACCCCCTCACTGCTTCACTACATTAAAGGTTGAACTTTCAAAAAGAAAAATTAACTTTCGTCCTTTGCCTAGAAAGTAACGTCCCTGCCAAGATACATCTTTCCAGGTCAAGTATTTTGGAGGATATATAAGAACTACCCCCTCCCTCTTCACCCCCATAGGGGTTGAATTTGGAATGATTCCAAAAATCCTCAGGCCCGTTACCTTAAAATAACCTGTCCGCCAAGTTTCATGTTTCCAACTCAAGCGGTTTAGAAGATACGGAAAAGCCACCATCATCTAAATTCGCCCCCTTAGGGGTTGAATTGTCGGTGGACCACCCAAATCGTGTTTACCATCCCTGGCCTATACTGACATCACGATTCACGAGCCCTCACAGGTAAAACCATCACACTCATACAACAATAGCATAATTAGTACAACTCCGAACTGATAGTGAAATTTGGGGAAGTAAAACTAATAAAAAAAAAACTCATATCTTTTTATGCCTCTGCTGGCATACAAGCCAGATGTCAAGTGTATATTTACCTTTTTTAAGGATTAACATTTTCATATAATTATTTAACTAACACTAATTAATATTTATTACATTAGCAACAACCAACAAACCACTAATATTATAATACTGAATCCTTTCTCCAAAATCACACATCCACACAACACACAACCTTTCACTACAATCAACACTGTACTAATTAGTAGTGTGGTGCTGTTCAAATATAGTAAATGGTTTCAAAATATTTATAGTTACAAAATAGGGCTTAGCGTCATTAACTATGTTGAAGGAGAGGATGGGGGAAATACAAGTATTCAGCCTACATAAGGTTCCGACTTTATTTCTGACAATTATTATCCTTTTATTTAAGCTGTATTTCTTTTAAAGTAAGAAATTAGCAATTGATATAAAAAATATTTACCTACTTTTCTTGGACCTCACAACTCGACTCATACCATAAAACGTCCTATAGTTTCCAAAAACCACATTGAATGTTTATATTTTGTTAGCATATGTGTATGTATACGGGGAACCCCAGTTAGGGGGGTCCAACACATTCCAGGGGGTCAGGACCCCCAAACTTTCTACGCCCTTGCTTTTTTGTAAGATGATTACAAAAGTTTTAACAAAATATCAACACGTGTAGCCATTTTGAATAATAAAGAGCTGGGAGAGGGTTAGTTTTAAAGTTCTCATCGTGCTGTGAAGGGAAAATATATGTTTTTCTAAAAATTAAAGTTAGAATTTCGAAAACCATCTAGCGTGTAGTCTTTGATGAGCAAACCTTTAACTAAAAAGTGGAGTGAGGCCTCATTCTATAAAACTTATAAAAAGTGTTGAACATATCATAGCGCAACAATCTAAAACTATCGCTGCAACGATACATTTACTAAGATTCGAATAGTGTTTTAACGAAAGTGGCCATAATTTTCGTATAGGTTTCACAACAAAGGCTATTTATTTTTTGTCTATATGGCTATATGATAGTCTATAAGGCTGAGTGCACAAGCGGCTTTTTAACAAAAACATATAATAATGTAATTGTTATTTGCTTTAGTAATCATTATTTTACACTCATTATCATAGAAAGGTTTTACTAATAAAAAGCAGTTGCCAAACATATACTATAATTTCAAGACAAGTTTTAGTTTATTATCAATACTTTTTTAAAAAAAGCGAATGGTTTCAGTATTGAGTGTTTAAGTGCACTGTGAATTTCGTAAGACCATTTGTGATAATCAAGTTATATGTCACTATAAAAGACGAATGTACTCGACAGAATTTATTTCTCCAAGACACTTCGTTCATCGCATCTAGAGCCATCTTGAACTATGTGTGAGTATGAATTTTGATTCTATAAATGTAAATAATAATTTAACTTTATCATAGAATTTTTGTGTGTAGGCCTATAAATCTTAAGTAGCTAAGCCACTGTCAGTGGATATATCCAGTGGCATCACTAGGGTTGGTGTCACCCGGGGCGGTGTTTCATGATGTCACCCCCATGGACCTCCTCCCATATCAAATCATTCAGAATCCTCAGTGATATTTTCTGTACTAATGTTACTCGTTAATCGTACTTAACGTATATCACTTAATGTAATAGCAATAGTAGTGACATCAACAACTTGCAAAATTAAAGTTAAGCAGTACACCTTTAAATTGCAATATCATTACATAGTTTCATGTAGTTAAAATGAGAATTCGGTAAAAAAAAAAGTATATGAAGTAAATACATTTAAGTACTAATGCGTTTACAAAAATTGAATTCATTCTAACATTAAACTTTACCGTAACATTAGATACATTAGTGGATTAGGTTTGCATATGCACATCTATTCATAAATAAAATAATACCTAAAGATTAAAAAATAAACAAGATACAAGCATTTCCGCACCTGTGAATATCTCGACTATATCACCCAGAATTCAGTACTTTCCTTTCCTGGCTTTCAAAGTTACAAACTTGTTAATCACTTCATCGAAATCAATGCCTTTCGCCAACTTACTTTCAATTGATAATATAACAATATCGGAAAGGCTTGACTGTCCCATGGTAGATCGCGAATCGTTCTGTATAAGTTGCAGATTTGAAAAGCTCCTTTCACATGAAGCAACCCACACAAATTGTCAAAAATAATTTTATGCTTAGTGAGAGAGTCGGGAGAGATTCTACGAAGTCCCATTTAACTATGAATGTTAAAAAGTCTAATATAACCCAATATTTGGCTTCTTCAAGATCAATGTTTGCTGCTTTCAGAATTGTTATTTCTATTAAAAGTGCACTCGCGGATACCCCATCATAAAATGTTGTCAAATTTGCAATTGACACTTTTAACTATTCTTCTGTGGCGGGTATTAGACTCTTTCCTTGAACAGCCTCAAAAATGAATACTACTACTTTGATGGCTCGTATTCTGATCTGGAGTTCAGAATGAAAGCGATCAATGCACTTAAACATCACCCTCTTATTTTCTTCTCGCAATGTGAGTCCAGTATTGCTGGTTGCTCCCCTGCCAGCCTCTTCTTGAACCTGGCTCTTATCTCTACTGCAATTCCATATTAGTTTGATTTTAAAAGTGCTTGTTAAATTGCATGCTCATCTAGGCTACTGCGCTCCTCGTGCAGAAAAAGTCTTAGCGCACCAAACTTTGCCACCACCTTGTCGATCACAAGATCAGTAATCTCAATGAATAAAATGTATTAGTATAGTACTGATAACCCTATATTGTACTTCTACACTGATATAAATATAAATAATAATATTAAAGTTTTATTTTAACATGATCATAACTTTTTTATTTTTTTCTAACTGCCCACCATATTTGTGAATTGATGCAGACTTTGCTGCGTTTTGTTTAGTACCTATGTTTTAAATTTTTATAAAAAATATTTTCGAACCTCAGGATGTGGTTACTAGGCGGGGCGGTATGGGGGGGGTGGGGTAGGATCCATCTCTTACACCTTTCCATAACAGTTATTGTATACAGGCAACTTCTTTCTTCTGAAATTTTTGAGCTCTAACTGTCCTAAGATATGACGTAATACAAATTTTTTGAAATAAATGTGTTGGTAAAATTATTTAGTCTCTGAACAATAAATACATATGTAATTGTTGATGAAAAAGGTAATACTTCAATCGTAGGTAGGAGTTATAATTTTGTTATTAATAATACTAAAACACTTGTGACCAAGAAAGTATTGATGGGTTTAAAGAAGTAAAGAAGTTTAAAGGAATAGGTGACCTGGTGGTCTAGGTTTAAGTGTCAAACTTATTTGCTGGGCGTCAGGGGTTCAATCCTCAGTCCCAGCACAGATGTTTCTGATTGCCAATTTATTCGTCCCCCTCTGACAAGATGCTAGTGAGCGCGAGCTTAGTGCATTAATTTTGCAGTATTTTTTATAGCATACACATTTTTTTGCCAAAATAAATCAAATATTTCTTCTATAGAAACATAGAGTTTAGTTTTCTGCACATGATAATCTCAAATGTTCCTGAATATTAGTCATGGGCATACCGGTATTTAGTGACAAAAATTCTTAAATAATGAATAAAAGTTGTCATTAAATTCCAGGACACTTTTTACAAATATTCAAGAATTGTTGAGAGTAGCATGAGCAGAAAACTAAATTCTATAGATAAAGAAAAAATATAATTGATTTATTTAGACCAAAAAATGTTTAAGCCATAAAAATTCTAAAAATACTGCCCTAAACTCACGCTCACTAGCACCCACCTTAAGGTCCAGATTACATGTCTACCGTTGTGGGCTGGATTCATATACATTCATACACATACATTGTACAAAATCGTCATTATTATTATTATTATTATTATTATTATTATTATTATTATTATACGCAACTTCCGCTAATGTGTGATGGTAGGGCGATTGTGAGATGAAATGGAGGACCTACAGTCTAACGTGGGATCCGAACCACGGTTGAGGCACACATTCAAAAGTTATGATTAATACATGTATTATCAGAGGTGAAGGGAGGGTTTGGCGATCAGATAAGTCTGTGCCGGGACCTAGGATTGAACCCCGGACCACCAGCACAGAAGTCCTCTGACACCTTACCCCTAGACTTCAAAGTTACCGACTAGGATAAGTTTAAAATTGTGTAAGGTTCTTAACTGTGATGAATGCCTTTGATTTGTTTACAGCTTTTTCCATGTTTATTGCACTCTTCAGCGCCTCCATTTTGGCGACAATGAACTTGGGTTTGGCGGCCGACACTTGCGAGGATAGCCCTTGTTCCGGTGATTTCAACATCTGCGTGGATATAGACTTGTGTAAAGTTTTGGAGCCCAGGGATCGGACCAATGATTATAGATGCCTAACAGATGACGTGGAAACTTGCATGCTTGAGTGCGCAGAGGATGAAACGTGTGCCAGCACTGAGATTGTTAACAGTATTTCTCTCCAAACATGTGTTAAAAATGACAATCACAACTGTACAGACTTTAAAATATTGTTATAAATATTTTACAGATCACAGAGGAAGGGGAATTGTTTGAGATAACACTATTATTTTAATTAAGTTAGTATTATTAACGTTGTGGTATTTAAAGATATAATCTTTATCACAAAACACTTAATGGTATTGTTTAAATATATGTTTGTTTATGTTAAATATGTACACAAAAAAAATCCAAATTAAGTTAAACCAAATTGGTAAGGGCATTCTTATATTTTATTTACACCAAGATTTAAAAAATATATACTAACCGGTATTAAAAAAACATTTTCTAGAATAATATAATATTCTATTCCATATGTATGACCATTTACAATTTAAATTTTAGATTAAATTACATTTTACAATTTAATGCATTTAACTATTTAATATTTGCAAATGACAAACACAAAATTTAATTTGTTAACATCATATTTTTCAAAACTTTACTATTAGAAGATACATAATCTGTTCAGAAAAAGAGAGCCCTACTAAACAAATATTTTTGAAATATTGTTTTTTGAATGATTTGTTTGCTTAGTGTGTTTAATTTGTTTAATGTAGTGCTTTAAAATAAATTACTTTGTTGCAGTCAACGATTGATAAAAATAAAATAAAAAAGTTTTACTTTATTCATGTTTACTCTTCAAAATGAGGTATTAAATATTTTACTGAGCGTATAGCCCAAACACGCCACTAGAAATAAAATTCTGAATTGTGATGTTCCATTTTTTTAAAAAAAAAGCGAATCAATTTGTCATAATAAACATTTAAATTGAAGTTGAATAGTTTATTAAACCTTCAAATATTCTTAGGCTTACTCTTTTGCAAATTGTTGTAAGGCCATTATTTGATATATATTTTTTTGTTTCTTGATGATTAGAGCCTCCGCACACACAACAACCCTGCCTATAGGCGTATTTTCGTGGTTGACCTACCCTCTGAGTGCGACTTTAAGTTTTGAAGATGGTGGCGTCATCGATCATATGACACCATTAAAAAGATCGATGCTTGCATTTCAGCCATACGACGTGCTACGGATGACATTTCATAGCGGTGACGCGTCATAGAGATCCATGTTTGCCGTGCTGGTATCGATGTTTACGACCACGGCGTTTTCGCGGCTGACCTGGTATCGATATTTATGACCACAGTGTTTTCGCGGTTGCCCTGGTATGGATATTTATGACCACGGCGTTTTCACAGTTGACCTGGTATCGATGTTAACGAAATGTTTATGACCGAGACGATACCAGAGCTCTATTTGTTCAGGCTTTTCTTGACCAAACTAAAGAGTATGGTTACGAGCAATGACCCGAGATCTTGTGTGCCAATTTCAAAACAGTATCACTTTTTACCTTAGATTTAAACGATTATAACTTCGTAGTTTATTAATTTTAAGTTTTTTTAAATTAAAATGAACAACAATAATTACTAGCTAAAAATATGACAGTAAGAAAGTACTTAAAACCGTTATCTATGGACAAAAGAAAGAGAGTATTATATGGTCGATCCCTTTTTAATATTATATAATTAATTTGTGTTTTCTTAAGGTTGTTACTCGTCTCGGTGGCGTAGTTAGCTAACACGATAGTTTCGTGATGAGTTAACTAATGTGGACGGAGCGATCAAGGTTCAAATCTCGGTCGGGTGAGCTGGGGGAGATTTTTCCCAAATGGTTTTCTACTTTTTCTCCACACAAATATAGTTTAACTTTCTCTAAATTAAAACTTCACAATTCCTAACCCATTAGCTTAAGGTGCGGCAGAAGGGAGCGCGAGTAATTTAACAGTTTTTATAGCATTACATATTTTGTCCAAAATAAATCAAATGCTTCTCCAGTAGCAACATAGACTTAAGTTTTCTGCACATGCTAATATCAACAGATCTTGAATATCTGTCAAGGCTGTCCTGGAATTTTGTGAAATTATTTTCTCTTTATTTAAAAAGTTTTGACAAAAATCCAAGACACCCTTGACTAATATTCAAGATCTGTTGATATTAGCATGTGCAGAAAACTAAATTCTATGTTGCTACTGGAGAAGCATTTGACTTATTTAGGCCACCAAATTTCATTTATATAAGAACTGTAAAACTACTTGCGCTCCCTTCGGCCACACCTTAATTGCCAGCATTTTATCACCGCGTATTACTACCGTTTTACTATACGCTAATATGTGTTAGAGATCAGTGAGATTGAATTTAGAACAAGTGAACCCTAATTTGCATGGAGGTTGAGAGTAAAGTCAACCTTTAAGGAAAAACAACCCTTTGTACACCAGACCGAGATTCAAACCCATGTTCGTTTTGTAAATTAAAGTGCAATTTATTTGTATATAATACCTTAAACTATTCAAATGCTGAAGTCGATTTTAGACCACAATAATTTTTTTTAAGTTGTAATATGTAGGCTCTGTTAAGACAGCAGTTAGTAGGTTATTTTGCCATGAAAAAAAACCACTTCAGAGAGCTTCTAGAATTGTTTATCATTTAGAATTTTTTTCTAGCTTCAAACAATTGGGGGATGTGCCCACCAAACCCACCCCCATGAAATTATTGGCTGGCTACGGCCTTGATTATGTGTGTATAAATATTGATAGGCTATTTACTATATACGTGTGATTAGGATAAAATGTTATGTATACTGTATTTTTACATAATATACATAATCACAAACGTGATATATAAACACACAACATATTCTATTCCACAGCATTAAATGTATTTTTCTATACTATATTTGGTAAACTTAGAATTAAAGTATATAATAACTATAGCTTTGGTTTTCATACAAACAATAAATTGTTAAATCCTAGCTAAATAACTCGTTTTTCACACGGGATTGTTTTATGATATGTTTCATCTTTCCAGCACAAGTGGTTTGGAATATACGGAAAAGCCACTCCCTCTTTGCTTCACTCCATGAAATGTTGAATTTTGAAAAATAAATATTAGCTTACGTCCTTTGCCTGAAAAAAACCTCCCTGCCAAGATTCATCTTTCCAGGTCAAGTATTTTGGAGGATACATAAAAACTACACCTCCCTCTTCACCACCATAGGGGTTGGATTTTGAAAGCTTCTAAAAATTCTCAGGCCCATTATGTTAAAATAACCTCTCCACCACGTTTCATATTTCCAACTCAAGCGGTTTAGAAGATACGGAAAAGTCACCATCTTCTCACCTTGCCCCCTTAGGGGTTGAATTGTCGGTGGACCACCCAAATCGTACCATAGATTCGCCATCCCTGGCCTATACTGACATCACGATTCACGAGTCCTCACAGGTAAAACCATCACACTCATACAACAATAGCATAATTAGTACAACTCCGAACTGATAGTGAAATTTGGTGGAGTAAAATTAATTTTTAAAAAATCTCACCTATTTTGGTGCCTCTGCTGGTGGTTCTTTTACAAGCCAGGTTTCAGGTGTATATTTACGTTTTTTAAGGATTGACATTTTTATATAATTATTTAACTAACACTAATTAATATGTATTACATTAGCAACAACCAACAAACCACTAATAATATAATATTGAATCCTTTCTCCAAAATCACACATCCACACAACACACAACCTTTCACTACAATCAACACTGTACTAATTAGTAGTGTGGTGCTGATTCAAATATAGTAAATGGTTTCAAAATATCTATAGTTACAAAATAGGGCTTAGCGTCATTAACTATGTTGAAGGAGAAGATGGGGGAAATACAAGTATTCAGCCTAAATAAGGTTCCGACTTCATTTCTAATAAATATTATCCTTTTATTTAAGCTGTATTTCTTTTAAAGTAAGAAAATAAGCAATTATATAAAAAATATTTACCTACTTTTCTTGGACCTCACAACTTGACTCATACCATAAAACGTCCTATAGTTTCCAAAAACCACATTGAATGGTTATATTTTGTTAACATATTTGTATGTATACGGGTAACCCCAATTAGGGGGGTCCAACACATTCCAGGGGGTCCGGACCACAAGGACCCCCAAGGTTTCTACCCCCTTGATTTTTTTTAGATGATTACAAAAGTTTTAACAAAATATCAACACGTGTAGCCATTTTGAATAATAAAGAGCTGGGAGAGGGTTAGTTATGTATTTCTTTTAAAGTAAGAAATTAGCAATTGATATAAAAAATATTTACCTACTTTTCTTGGACCTCACAACTCGACTCATACCAAGAAACGTCCTATTAATTCCCAATAACACATTGAATGGTTGTATCTTGTTAACGTATGTATATGTATACGGGGAACCTCATTTAGGGGGGTCCAACACATTCCAGGGGGTCCGGACCACAAGGACCCCCAAGGTTTCTACCCCCTTGCTTTTTTTTAGATGATTACAAAAGTTTTAACAAAATATCAACACGTGTAGCCATTTTGAATAATAAAGAGCTGGGAGAGGGTTAGTTTTAAAGTCCTCATCGTGCTGTGAAGGGAAAATATATATTTTTATAAAAATTAAAGCTAAAATTTCGAAAACCATCTAGCGTGTAGTCTTTGATGAGCAAACCTTTAACTAAAAAGTGGAGTGAGGCCTCATTCGATAAAACTTATAAAAAGTGTTGAACATATCTTAGCGCAACAATCTGAAACTATCGCTGCAACGATACATTTACCAAGATTCGAATAGTGTTTTAACGAAAGTGGCCATAATTTTTCTATAGGTTTCACAACAAAGGCTATTTATTTGTTTGTCTATATGGCTATATGATATTCTATAAGGCTGAGTGCACAAGCGGCTTTTTAACAAAAACCTATAATAATGTAATTGTTATTTGCTATAGTAATCATTATTTTACATTCATTATCATAGAAAGGTTTTACTAATAAAAAGCAGTTGCCAAACATATACTATAATTTCAAGACAAGTTTTAGTTATTTATCAATACTTTTTTTAAAAAAGCGAATGGTTTCAGTATTGAGTGTTTAAGTGCAGTGTGAATTTCGTAAGACCATTTGTGATAATCACGTTATATGTCACTATAAAAGACGAATGTACTTGACAGAATTTATTTTTTCCAAGACACTTCGTTCATCGCATCTAGAGCCATCTTGAACTATGTGTGAGTATGAATTTTGTTTCTATAAATGTAAATAATAATTTAACTTTAGCATATAATGTGTGTGTGTGTGTAGGCCTATGAATCTTAAGTAGCTAAGCCACAGTCAGTGGATATATCCAGTGGCGTCACTATGGTTGGTGTCACCTGGGGCGGTAACTCATGACGTCACCCCCATGGACTTCCTCCCATATCAAATCATTAAGAATCCTAAGTAATATTTTCTGTACTAATGTTACTCGTTAATCGTACTTAACGTATATAACTTTATGTATTATCTATAGTAGTGACATTGACACCTTGCAAAATTAAAGTTAAGCAGTACACATTTAAATTGCAATATCATTACATAGTTTCATGTGGTTAAAATGAGAATTCTGTAAAAAAAAAAAGTATATGAAGTAAATACATTTAAGTATTAATGCGTTTACAAAAATTGCATTCATTCTAACATTAAACTTTACCGTAACATTAGATACATTAGTGGATTAGGTTTGCATATGTACATTGATTAATAAATGAAATAATACATAAAGATCAAAAAATAAACAAGATACAAGCATTTACGCACCTGTGAATATCTCGACTATATCACCCAGAAGTCAGAACTTTCCTTTTCTGGCTTTCAAAGTTACCAACTTGTTAATCACTTCATCGAAATCAATGCCTTTCGCCAACTCACTTAAAATTTAAAATATAACAAGCTCGGAAAGCCTTGGCGGTCCCATGGTAGATCGTGAATAGTTCTGTATAAGTTGCAGATTTGAAAAGCTCCTTTCACATGAAGCAAGAGACACATATTGTCAGAAATAATTTTAGGCATAGTGAGATAGTCGGGAGAGATTCTACGAAGTCCCATTTAACGATGAATGTTAAAAAGTCTAGTATCACCCAATATCTGGCTTCTTACAGATCCATATTTGCTGCTTTCAGCCTTGTTATTTCTATTAAAAGCGCACTCGCGGATACCCCAACATAGAATGTTGTCAATTTTGCAATTGACACTTTTAACTATTCTTCTGTGTCGGGTATTAGACTCTTTCCTTGAACAGCCTCAAACATGGTTGCTACTACCTTTATGGCTCGTATTCTGATCTGGAGTTCAGAATGAAAGCGATCAATGCACTTAAACATCACCCTCTTATTTTCTTCTCGCAATGTGAGTCCAGTATTGCTTATTGCTCTCCTGCCAGCCTCTTTTTGAACCTGTTCTCTTCTCTCTACTGCAATTCCATATTAGTTTGATTTTAAAAGTGCTTGTTAAATTGCATGTTCATATAAGCTACTGAGCTCCTCGTGCAGAAAAAGTCTTAGCGCACCAAACTTTGCCATCACCTTGTCGATAGTTAATCTCTTAGTCTGCAGTTAGTGCTGTATAAGATTAACTTCCTGAAGTACATCAGGCCAGAAGTACATGTAGCACAGAAAAGTGAAATCACAGACAGCAGGCAAAATACCTTGTTCTGCAACTCTTGTGTAACAAACTTTTATGTGGATTACAAAGAGCGTCAATCACCACCACAAACTCATCTAACTTTTTTTTAATTTCCATAATTGCATCATTATGAACAGTCTAGAGTGTTTTGGTAGCCATGTCACTGACTCTCTAGAAACACATTGTCTCGGGAATTCCAAAAAATCTCACACACGATGTATTTTCAGCAAAAGAGTTAAGGTTGAGTGCTAGTGAGAGCGAATATAGTGCGCTAATTTTGCAGTTTTTATAGCATAAACATTTTTGACAAAATAAATCAAATTTTTTTTCTATAGAAACATAGAGTTTAGTGTTCTGCACGTGCTAATCTAAACCGTTTTTGAATATCTGTCATGAGCATGGTGGCATTTGGTGACAAACTTTTAAATTAAGAGAAAAATTTGTCATTAAATTCCAGGACTACCCTGACAGATATTCAAGGACTATTGAGATTTTCATGTGCAGAAAACTAAACTATATGTTTCTATTGAAGAAATATTTGATTTATTTTGGCCAAAAATGTTTATGCTGAAAAAACTTCAAAAATACTTCCCTAAACTCACGCTCACTAGCACCCCATCTTAAGTGAATAGTCCACACATTCATTAAAATATATTTCTTGTTCTTTATTTTAAGAAGAGCCTGTACACATCCATGGATTCCAGCCATAGTTGCAGGATTATCGTAACCTTTAGCGCGGCACATCATTAAGTTCATTCCATCCCAGATTTTTAAGAATGCCAGAACTCATGTCGTCAGTTTTTTCCCCTTTAAATTAAAAAATAATCCTTGAAATATTTAATTTCACCCCAACTTTCCTATTGATAATTTTTACATATCTGATTACTTCGGACATCTGGTATGATATGATATGCCAGGTGTGCTGTTGAAGACTATCCCAAAGTAATTCACATCCTTTATGTCCATGAAAAGACATATTTTCTTCACGTTCTTTGCCAGGGCGCTTATTAACTTATTCTGAGTTTTTGGGTGCAAGATAGGAGACTGATACTTTAAGTTTACACGTGCTTCGCTTTAATCTCATTAGGTGCTCTTTCAGAAATGAATCATATTTTGAAAGCATCTCAACCATCTCAAGAATGTTTCTTTATTCAATGAAGACTCATCTTCCTTGAGGTCACAGAATGCCAAATTCTGCCTGGCAAGAAACAATGTTATATCAAGCAATCTATGCATAATGTCCTTCCGCTTCTTTTGTCCGTTTATAAAAAAGTAACAGTTTTGGCACCAATGGTTTAGTCCAGCCTAAAAGCACTGCTGCCAAAGTTTTCCACTTTTCAAGGCAACGCAGGTGCTATTCGGATGTATCATGGTTATGTACTTTCATGTTCAGTGTCCAACACATCTTAAACCCAGTCAGAAATTTTGATATCGTATCTGCAGAACTAACGGCAAACAGTCGGATTCAGAAACATTATAAATTATCGCTGACGAGTGAGTAAACCATCCATGAACGGAGAATTTTCTCGTCATTTAACATCATCTTGTAAAACAACTCTTTTGAAAGTTGGCGTACATCTCCCTTGGTTTTTGAATCTTGCCTTACCGCAGCACTGAGAGGTCAATTTTTGGTTTTGGAATCAAGCACTTCTCCTTTTAATGATTTTAACCCCAAAATGATCTGGAACTGGTATCTCCTAGAAAGAAACATCACACACAATTTTCCAATTTTTCTCTTTTACGTCATTAATCTTACTTACGATCTCATGGTTAGAGTCACTTCCAGCACTCTCTTTTGCTTCAAATTCTTCCATTTCCATTGCCATTCCTTGCTCTTCTGCTTCATATTCTTCCATTTCCACTGCCACTCCTTGTTTTTCTGCTTCAAACTATCCCATTTACCCTGCCGCTACTTGTTCTTCTGCTTTAAATTCTGTCATTTCGATAACTTACTCTTCACCGAACACATGTTAGACTCAGAAGAATCAGCTTTATCAATTGCGGATTGACGAGCAGTGTCTTTTGATTAACCCTGGCCATCAACCGGTCTTTTGACATATTGAAGCGTGGATTCAGCTTGTGTTTTGAGTGATTTATTTCTTGACTCTTTTGCTTTTCTTTGCTGTAATCCATTTTTCCTGTTTTATTTAGGCACTCCACATGGCATGATATCACTGAACACATTATTTTTACAATATCTAAAAAAATAAAAGTAAAATATAGAATATAAATTCATTAAATATATTAGTTCTATTAAATAAAAATTTTAATGGGTTATTATATTTTAAAACCACGATTCAAACTTAAAAAAAATTAAAGTTTAAAAACTTAGTTTACATTAGCTTAATTTAAATTTTCCAAGTACATATGTATCAAGGAACATATAATTTCCCACTGACACTACTTTATGTTTGAAACTGTATAATGCTTAGTTTAGTTAGCAGATAGTTATACAATCATCCGCTTCAATAGCTGAGTGGTCTAACGCGCTAGTTTCGTGTTAAACATAACTGTCGAGGACGGATATATCGAAGTTCTAAAATTCTTTTAGGTGAACAGGAACTAAAGGTGTTTTTCCTAAATAGTTTTCACTTTCCCTTTAAGCCAATGTGGGTTCACTTCACTTCCTCTAAAAGTCACCCTTTTGATTCCTTAGCCATTAGCATTATTAGTACCTAAGCGTAGAACAACCGGAATGGATAGTAAGACACGGTGCTAAAAAAAGTAATTTAATCAAAAATTGTTTTGAAGTTTATTATCAATTTTAATCATCGAATTAATAAAAAAATTTAAATATAGTTTTAAGTTGCTTATTTAAAAAAAAGTCTTTGTTTGGCACTTAGTTTTACTAAACGGTCAGTTTATAAGCCTAGGTACCAATTATACTAATGGGTTAGATTATAAAAGGATGAGTTTTAGAGCGAGTGAGCCCGCATTTGTGTGGATGGAGAGCGATAAACCATGTAGGAAAAATCAGCCTCAGTTCACCAAAATCAACTTCGAGCCTCCGAACCTCGAACTACCGAGTCGAAGGTGGCTGCGTTATCTGATATCTCGTGATCTTAATAAAATCACACATTTGTAGCCGATGATTTTCAGCACGTCCATCATAGACTCTGCCTTAAAATATGAGTGAGGAATGACCTTGAGCATGGGACGATTCCTAGATAGCACAGTGATTAAAGTATTGGCGTACTAAGTCAAAAGTCCCGGGTTCGATTCCCGTATCCAGGTATGATTTTTCAATTTTAAGAATATGATATCTAGATGGAGAATTCCTCACTAAAAAGCATAAATAATAGCATTGGCTATTTTATTCTCGAATTTCAACATTTATCTGCAACACATAAAAAATTGTTGTTTGTATTAGTTTAGTAAATGTTGGTACCCTTCCTTCCCCCTAATAATGTCTTCAATTAAATCTATTATTGTTGGTATAAAGAGGGGGCAATGATTTTTGACTGTATACACCCTCTTTCACGCGGAGAAAGACAAAGAATAAACTTAGGGAAAAAAACCGCTTCAGTGCGTTTGGCCCCTGTCTGTATCATCTAAAATCTTGCGTCAAAAAACAAAAACAAAACAAGATCAGTAATCTCAATGAATAAAATGTATTAGTATAGTACTGATAACCCTATATTGTACTTCTACACTGATATAAATATAAATATTAAAATTAAAGTTTTATTTTAACATGATCATTTATTTTTTATTTTTTTATTTGTGCCCACCATATTTGCGAATTGATGCAGAATTGGCTCCGTTTTGTTTAGTACCTATGTTTTAAATTTTTATAAAAATTATTTTCGAGCCTCTGGATGTGGTTGGTGGTGGGGGTATGGGGGAGGGGGTGTAGGATCCATCTCTTACACCTTTCCATAACAGTTATTGTATACAGGCAACCTCTTTCTTCTGAAATTTTTGAGCTCTAACTGACCTAAGATATGACGCAATACCAACTTTTTGAAATAAATGTGTTAGCAATATTATTTAGTCCTTGAACAATAAATACATATGTATTTGTCGATTAATAAAGGTATTATTTTAATCGTAGCTAGGAGCTATAATTTTGTTATTAATAAACTAAAATACTTGTGATCAATAAATTGTTGATGGTCTTAAAGAAGTAAAGTAGTTTAAAAGGAATAGGTGCCCTGGTGTTCTAGGGGTAAGGTGTCAGACCTCTGTGCTGGGGGTTCGGGGTTCAATCATCGGTCCCGGCACAGATTTATCTGTTTTCCAAACCTTTCCTTCACCTCTGACAAAACGTGTATTAATCACAACTTGTGAATGTAAGAAATGCCAGGCCTCCACCGTGGTTCGGATTCCACGTTAAACTGTAGGTCCTCCATTTCATCTCACAATCACACCACCATTTCACATTAGCGTAAATACGTATAACCCGAATGGGTAGTAAGACGTGGTGCTAATAATAATAATAATACATTATACATTTCTTGTCATTTCTATCTACCTTTTTTTTTTAGCACTGTGTCTTACTAAACGTTCGGGCTATACTTTTAAGTACTAATTACGCTAATGGCTTAAGAATTGGGAAAGTTGAATCTAGAGGAAGTGAACCCGCATTTGCGTAGAGGGAGAGTAGAAAAGCATCTAGGAAATACACCCCCAGTTCACCCAACCGATATTTGAGCTTCAATATCCCCATCCTTGGCAGTCTAGCTCAACACGAAACTAGAGCGTTAGCTAACTACGCCATAAAGGCGGGTGATGCATCAGTTGACACCAAGGACTGGGATAGGGTGCATTAGAATCTTTGGTTGAAAATTCAAGGAGATCTGCATTTTTTAGCATCCTGGGTGATAAACTGACAATGGTGCATGTAACAAACCGTAAGAAACATAAGTAAGATTGTTAGAATAAATTTATTATTATAATTATTATTATTAATTATTATAATAATAATCATTATTTTTATTATAATTATTACTATAATTATTATTATTATTATTATAATTATCATTATTATAATTATTATATTATATATTTCTTCCTTTTTCTTTAAATTATATAATTTTTATTTTAGGTTTAAAGATCTATTTTTTATCAATATTATTTTAGTGAATTAAATTTAGTAAAATTAATAGAATAAAGTGAATTAAACTTAGTAATAGTTTAAGATTAACTTACCTTATAAAATACTTAATTTTAATTTAAAAGTATTTTAATCAGTATATATTATATTATATTATATTATTATAATTATATTATATTATTATTATATAATATATTATTATATTATATTATATTATATATTATATTATAATTATATTATATTATTATTATAATTATATTATATTATTATTATAATTATTATATTATATATTTTATTATTATATTATATATATTATATTATATATTTTATTATTATATCATATATATTATATTATATATAATATATTATAAATATATTAAAATAATAAATAATTATAATTATAATTAAATTATTATAATAATTATAAATATTATAATAATGATAATTATTATAATAATTACCATTATTATAATAATTACCATTATTATCATTATAATTATAATAATAATTATTATTATTATTATTATTATTAGAACCGTTCGGGTTATACGCAACTTCCGTTAATGTGTAATGGTAGGTTGATTGTTAGATGAAATGGAGGACCGACAGCTTAACGTGGGATCCAAACCACGAATGAGGCACACATTCACAAGTTGTGATTAATACATGTCTTATCAGAGGTGAAGGGAGGGTTTGGCGATCAGATAAATCTGTGCCAGGACCGAGGATTGAACCCCGGACCACCAGCACAGAAGTCCTTCGACACCTTACCCCTAGACCGCAAGGTCACCGACAAGGATAAATTTAAAACTATGTAAGGTTCTTAACTGTGATGAATGCCTTGGGGATTTGTTTACAGCTTTTTCCATGTTTATTGCACTCTTCAGCGCCTCCATTTTGGCGACAATGAACATGGGTTTGGCGGCCGACAATTGCAAGGATAGCCCTTGTTCGGGTGACTTCAACATCTGCGTGGATCTAAACTTGTGTACATCTTTGGTGCATCTGGGTCGAAAAAATAACTATATATGTTTAAGAGATGACGTGAAAAGGTGCAAGCTTGACTGCTCAAAGGATGAAACATGTGCCAGCACTAAGAAAAATGACATTTATTATCTCCAAACATGTATTAAGAATGACAATCACAACTGTCGACTCCTTGATGTAATGTTGTAAATATTACACAGATCACAGATGAAGGGGAATTGTTTGAGATAACACTATTAATTTAATTAAGTTAGTATTATTCACGTTGTGGTATTTAAAGATATAATGTTTATCAAAAACACTTTTTGGTATTGTTTAAATACATGTTTGTTTATGTTAAATATGTACTAAAAAAAATCCAAATTAAGCTACACTAAATTGGTAAGGGCATTCTTATATTTTATTACACCTAGATTTAAAAATATGTGTTAATCGGTTTTTTTTAAAATACTAGAATAATATAATATTCTATTCCATATGTATGACAATTTTCAATTTAAATTTTAGATTAAATTACATTTTACAATTTAATGCATCTAACTATTTAATATTTTCAAATGACAAACACAAAATTTATTTTGTTAACCTCATATTTTTCAAAACTTTACAATTAGATGATACATAATCTGTTCAGTAAAGTAGAACCCTACTAAACAAATATTTTTGAAATATTGTTTTTTGTATGATTTGTTTGCTTAGTGTGTTTAATTTGTTTTATTTAGTGCTTTAAAATAAATTACTTTGTTGCAGTCAATGATTGATAAAAATTAAATTAAAAAAGTTTTACTTTATTCATGTTTACTCTTCAAAATGAGGTATTAAATATTTTTCCTATGCGTATAGCCCAAACACGCCATTAAAAATAAAATTCTGAATTGTGATGTTCCATTTTAAAAAAATCGAATAAATTGTCATAATAAACTTTTAAATTAGAGTTGAACAGTTTATTAAACCTTCATATATTCTTAGGCTTACTCTTCTGCAAATTGTTGTAAAAGCATTATTTGATATTTTTTTTGTTTCTTGATGATTAAAGCCTCCGTACACACAACAACCCTGCCTATAGACGTATTTTCGCGGTTGACCTGCCCTCTGAGTGCGACTTTAAGTTATGACATGAATGACGGGTAGATGGCAGCGTCATCGATCATATGACGCCAATAAAAAGATCGATGCTTGCATATCATCCATACGACGGGCTACGGATGACATTTCATAGCGGTGACGCGTAATAGAAATCCATGCTTGCCGTGCTGGTATCGATGTTTATGACCACGGCGTTTTCACAGTTGACCTGGTATCGATGTTAACGAAATGTTTATGACCGAGACGATACCAGAGCTCGATTTTTCAGGCTTTTATTGACCAAACTAAAGAGTATGGTTACGAGTAATGATCCGAGATCTTGTGCGCCAATTTCAAAACAGTATCACTTCTTACCTTAGATTTAAACGATTATAACTTCGTAGTTTATTAATTTTAAGTTTTTTTAAATTAAAATGAACAACAACAATTACTAGTTAAAAATATGTCAGTAAGAAGGTACTTAAAACCGTTTAGCTATGGACAAAAGAAAGAGAGAATTATATGGTTGAGACCTATTTAAAATTATATAACTAATTTGTGTTTTCTTAAGGTTGTTACTCGTCTCAGTGGCGTAGTTAATTAACGCGCTAGTTTTGAGTTGAGCTAGACTGATGTGGACGGAGCGATCAAGGTTCAAATCTCGATCGGGTGTGCTGGGGGAGATTTTCCCAAATGGTTTTCTACTTTTTCTCCACACAAATATAGGTTAACTTTCTCTAAATTAAACCTTCACAATTCCTAACCCATTAGCTTAAGGTGCGGCAGAAGGGAGCGCGAGTAATTTAACAGTTTTTATAGCATTACATATTTTGGCCAAAATAAATCAAATCGTTCTCCAGTAGCAACATAGAGTTTTGTTTTCTGCACATGCTAATATTAACAGATTTTGAATATTTGTCAAGAGTGTCCTGGAATTTTTTGAATTTTTTTTTCTCTTTATTTAAAAAGTTTTGTCAAAATTCCAAGACACCCTTGACTAATATTCAAGATTTGTTAATATTAGCATGAACAGAAAACTAAACTCTTTTTTGCTACAGGAGAAATATTTGACTTCTTTTGGCCACACAATTTCATTTCTATAAGAACTGTAAAACTACTTGCGCTATCTCTGGCTGCACCTTAATTTTCTGCATTTTATCACCGCGTATTACTACCATTTTACTATACGCTAATATGTGTTAGAGATGAGTAAGATTGAATTTAGAACAAGTGAACCCTAATTAACATGAAGGGTGAGAGTAAAGTCAACCTTTAAGGAAAAACAACCCTTTGTACACACGACCGAGATTCAAAAACCTGTTCGTTTTATAAATTAAAGTGCAATTTATTTTTATATAATACCTTAAACAATTCAAATGCTGAAGTCGATTTTAGACCACAATAATAATATTTTTTAAGTTGTGATATTTAGGCTCTGATAAGACAGCAGTTAGTGAGTTATTTTGCCGTGAAAAAAACCACTTCAGAGAGCTTCTAGAATTGTTTATCATTACAATTTTTTTCCAGCTTCCAGCAATTGGGGGATGTGCCACCCCCCCCTGAAATTATTGGCTGGCTACGGCCTTGATTATTTATGTATAAATACAGATAGGCTATATACTATATACGTGTGATTGGGATAAAATATTATGTATACTGTATTTGTACATAATATACATAATCACAAACGTGATATATAAACAGACAACATATTCTATTCCACAGCATTAAATGTATTTTTATATACTCTATTTGGTAAACTTAAAATTAAAGTATATAATAACTATAGCTTTGGTTTTCATACAAACAATAAATTGTTAAATCCTAGCTAAATAACTCGTTTTTCACACGAGGATTGTTTTATGATATGTTTCATCTTTCCAGCACAAGCGGTTTGGAATATACGGAAAAGCCACTCCCTCTCTGCTTCACTCCATGAAATGTTGAATTTTGAAAAATAAATATTAGCTTTCGTTCTTTGCCTGAAAAAAACTTCCCTGCCAATATTCATCTTTCCAGGTCAAGTATTTTGGAGGATACATAAAAATTACCCCCTCCCTCTTCACCACCATAGGGGTTGGATTTTGAAACTTCCAAAAATCCTCAGGCCCATTACGTTAAAATAACCTCTCCGCCAAGTTTCATATTTCCAACTCAAGCGGTTTAGAAGATACGGAAAAGCCATCATTTTCTCACCTTGCCCCCTTAGGGGTTGAATTGTCGGTGGACCACCCAAATAGTACCATAGATTTGCCATCCCTGGCCTATACTGACATCACGATTCACGAGTCCTCACAGGTAAAACTATCACACACATAAAACAATAGCATAATTAGTACAACTCCGAACTGATAGTGAAATTTGGCGGAGTAAAATTAATTTTAAAAAAATTTCACCTCTTTTGGTGCCTCTGCTGATGGTTCTTTTACAAGCCAGGTTTCAAGTGTATATTTACGTTTTTTAAGGATTGACATTTTCATACAATTATTTAACTAACACTAATTAATATTTATTACATTAGCAACAACCAACAAGCCACTAATATTATAATACTGAATCCTTTCTCCAAAATCACACATCCACACAACACACAACCTTTCACTAAAATCAACACTGTACTAATTAGTAGTGTGGTGCTGTTCAAATATAGTAAATGGTTTCAAAATATTTATAGTTACAAAATAGGGCTTAACATTCCATCCCAGATTTTTAAGAATGCCAGAACTCATGTCGTCAGTTTTTTCCCCTTTAAATTAAAAAATAATCCTTGAAATATTTATTTCACCCCAACTTTCCTATTGATAATTTTTACATATCTGATTACTTCGGACATCTGGTATGATATGATATGCCAGGTGTGCTGTTGAAGACTATCCCAAAGTAATTCACATCCTTTATGTCCATGAAAAGACATATTTTCTTCACGTTCTTTGCCAGGGCGCTTATTAACTTATTCTGAGTTTTTGGGTGCAAGATAGGAGACTGATACTTTAAGTTTACACGTGCTTCGCTTTAATCTCATTAGGTGCTCTTTCAGAAATGAATCATATTTTGAAAGCATCTCAACCATCTCAAGAATGTTTCTTTATTCAATGAAGACTCATCTTCCTTGAGGTCACAGAATGCCAAATTCTGCCTGGCAAGAAACAATGTTATATCAAGCAATCTATGCATAATGTCCTTCCGCTTCTTTTGTCCGTTTATAAAAAAGTAACAGTTTTGGCACCAATGGTTTAGTCCAGCCTAAAAGCACTGCTGCCAAAGTTTTCCACTTTTCAAGGCAACGCAGGTGCTATTCGGATGTATCATGGTTATGTACTTTCATGTTCAGTGTCCAACACATCTTAAACCCAGTCAGAAATTTTGATATCGTATCTGCAGAACTAACGGCAAACAGTCGGATTCAGAAACATTATAAATTATCGCTGACGAGTGAGTAAACCATCCATGAACGGAGAATTTTCTCGTCATTTAACATCATCTTGTAAAACAACTCTTTTGAAAGTTGGCGTACATCTCCCTTGGTTTTTGAATCTTGCCTTACCGCAGCACTGAGAGGTCAATTTTTGGTTTTGGAATCAAGCACTTCTCCTTTTAATGATTTTAACCCCAAAATGATCTGGAACTGGTATCTCCTAGAAAGAAACATCACACACAATTTTCCAATTTTTCTCTTTTACGTCATTAATCTTACTTACGATCTCATGGTTAGAGTCACTTCCAGCACTCTCTTTTGCTTCAAATTCTTCCATTTCCATTGCCATTCCTTGCTCTTCTGCTTCATATTCTTCCATTTCCACTGCCACTCCTTGTTTTTCTGCTTCAAACTATCCCATTTACCCTGCCGCTACTTGTTCTTCTGCTTTAAATTCTGTCATTTCGATAACTTACTCTTCACCGAACACATGTTAGACTCAGAAGAATCAGCTTTATCAATTGCGGATTGACGAGCAGTGTCTTTTGATTAACCCTGGCCATCAACCGGTCTTTTGACATATTGAAGCGTGGATTCAGCTTGTGTTTTGAGTGATTTATTTCTTGACTCTTTTGCTTTTCTTTGCTGTAATCCATTTTTCCTGTTTTATTTAGCACTCCTCATGCCATGATATCACTGAACACATTTTTTTTACAATATCTAAAAAAATAAAAATTAAATATAAAATGTAAATTCATTAAATATATTAGTTCTATCAAATGTAAATTTTAATGGGTTACTATATTTTAAAACCACGATTCAAACTTTAAAAAAATTAAAGTTTAAAAACTTAGTTTACATTAGCTTAATTTAAATTTTCTAAGTACATATGTATCAAGGAACATATAATTTCCCACCGACACTACTTTATGTTTGAAACTGTATAATGCTTAGTTTAGTTAGCAGGTAGTTTATACAATCATCCGCTTCAAAGGCTGAGTGGTCTAACGCACTAGTTTCGTGTTAAACTTAACTGCCGATGACGGGTATATCGAAGTTCGAATCTCGTTTGGGTGAACAGGAACTGAAGGTGTTTTTCCTAAATACTTTTCACTTTCCCTTTAAGCAAATGTGGTTTCACTTCACTTCCTCTAAAAGTCACCCTTTTGATTCCTTAGCCATTAGCATTATTAGTACTTAAGTGTAGAACAAACCGAACGGGTAGTAAGATACGGTGCTGAAAAAAAGATATTTAATCAAAAAATATTTTGAAAATTATTATAAATTTTAATCATCGAAAAATCAGCCTCAGTTCACCAAAATCAACTTCGAGCCTCCGAACCTCGAACTACCGAGTCGAAGGTGGCTGCGTTATCTGATAGCTCGTGATCTTAATAAAATCACACATTTGTAGTTGATGATTTTCAGCACGTCCATCATAGACTCTACCTTAAAATATGAGTGAAGAATGACCCTGATCATGGGACGATTCCTAGATAGCTCAGTGATTAGAGTATTGGCGTACTAATCCAAAATTCCCGGGTTCGATTCCCGTATCCAGGTGTGATTTTTCAATTTTAAGAATATGATATCTAGATGGAGAATTCCTCACTAAAAAGCATAAATAATAGCTTCGGCTATTTGATTCTCAAATTTCAACATTTATCTGCCACACATAAAAAATTGTTGATTGTATTAGTTTAGTAAATGTTGGTACCCTTCCTTCCCCCTAATAATGTCTCCAATTTACTCTATTATAGTTGTTATAAAGAGGGGGCAATGATTTTTGACTGTATGCACCCTCATTCACGCGGAGAAAGACAAAGAAACAACTTAGGGAAAAAAACCGCTTCAGTGCGTTTTGCCCCTGTCTGTATCATCTTAAATCTTGCGTCAAAAAACAAAAACAAAACAAGATCAGTAATCTCAATAAATAAAATGTATTAGTATAGTACTGATAACCCTATATTGTACTTCTACACTGATATAAATATAAATAATAATATTAAAATTAAAGTTTTATTTTAACATGATCATTTCTTTTTTCTTTTTTTCTTACTGCCCACCATATTTGCGAATTGATGCAGACTTGGCTCCGTTTTGTTTAGTACCTATGTTTTAAATTTTTATAAAAATTATTTTCGAACTTCTGGATGTGGTTGGTGGCTGGGGGTAGGATCCATCTCTTACACCAGTGGTTCCCAACCTGGGGGCGATCGCCCCAAGTGAGCGATTTGGGTTATCAGGGGGGCAATAAATAAGTGGGGGCGATTTGGGGGCGATGAGTATTCAAAGGGGGAAAAATTAAAATAGTACTGTACAGTAGAAGTTACTGTCAACTTAATTTTTTCCAGATTCCAATTTTAAAATGAAAACATGTACTACNCTAAAGCTGATAAACGGCCTAATGTGAGTGAATTATATAAAAAACGAGAAACCAATCTTGACAAAGGTCTTCTTGCTTCTGACGAGGTGTCTTTATTGATCACTAAATGTGGTAAACCTCAAACAATTGGCGAAACTCTTGTTTTACCGGCTACCAAAAAATTTGTTGAAATCATGATAGGCGAGGGCCCTAGTAATAAGATAAGTCAATCGGTTCCTTTGAGCAACAATACTGTTTCCAGGCGAATTGAAGAAATGGCCACGGACGTTGAATCCAAACTCACCAATTTGTTGAAAAAAAAGTAAATTTGCTTTGCAGATTGATGAACCAACTGTGATTGATAACAAAGCAATTTTATTAGCTTATAAGAGGTTTATCAATGAACAAAAGGAAATTACTGAGGAAATGTTGTTTGCTAGAACTTTGATCACTGATACGAAGGGATCGTCGATTTTTAAAGTGGTGCAAGATTATTTTGAGGAAAAAGATATTCCCCTAACAAACGTGAGCGCTTGCACAACAGACGGTGCTCCTGCCATGTCAGGTCATCATGCTGGGTTTCTAGCCCACCTTAAGAAAAAAGTGCCAGAGATCATCACTATTCGCTGTGTCATTCATCGTCAACACTTAGCTGCGAAAAAATTGAGTGGTGTCCTGCATGAAACCCTACAACTGGTTATTACTGGTGTCAACAAGATTAAAGCTAATTCCCCCAATGATCGTCTGTTCCGACAACTTTGCCATGAAAATGATGAGGAATTCGAACGCTTGCTTCTACATACGGCCGTGAGGTGGCTTTCCAAAGGAAACTGTTTGCGCCGTTTCTTCGAATTATTTGACACGATTACTGAGCTTTTCGACACGTCTGATCCTGTTTTAAGTGAGAATTTGAAGCAACGCAAGTTGGAACTTGCGTAACTTACAGATATTTTTGAAAAAATGAACGAAGTCAATATAAGGCTTCAAGGAAACAAGATGAACCTTATCAAGGCCAAAGGAATTATTTCATCATTCATCGCCAAGTTTGATATTCACAAGGTAAATAATGTCCGTAAAGAGCTGATTCAGTTTCCGACCCTTAAAAAGTGTTCTGTGTCAGATAACGAGACTCCTGAACTCCCAGAAGACAAAATCCTAATTTTTACTGATCACCTTGACCAGTTAAAAACTGACATGGAATCAAGATTTGAGGATTTGACCAAGTTACAAATTCCGGATTGGATTCTAGATCCATTCTCGTTTGAAGCTGTGGATAAGCTTGATAACTCTTTGCAGACAGAGTTTCTAGTTCTAAAGTATGACTGTGAGGCAAAAATTATTTTCAAGCAGAGCGGTTACGAGTTAGTCTGGGTGAAGCTTATGAACATTTATCCACAATTGTGGGGAAAAACTGAACCACTTCTCATCTCGTTTCCGTCAACAGATTTAGTTGAAAAAGGATTTAGTTCTGTTGTCCAGCTCCTCACAAAGCAAAGAAATAAGTTGGACATTAGCCTCAAAGGAGACTTCCGCCTGAACTTGATGAACATAAAGCCGGATATTCAAGCTTTAACTGAAATCCACCAAGCACAAGGCAGCCATAGAAAAGGTAAAATAAAACAATAACAAAGTTTTCAAACTTTCATTTATTTTTTTCAAATTTTAACTGTCAACTTTCTTAATTTTTTCCAGATTAAAATTTAAAAATGAAAACATCTACTCCTGTTTTTTAAATTTACGTCAATGATTTTAGTTAATTATTTCACTTCTTTGTTCTTAAAAAAATCTGTAAAAAATGTACATTTTAATAATTTTTTTCTATTTTATTTAAGAGTGACCGGATAAAACTGCATTGGTTGTTTTTATATACGGTAGTAAAATTGTTTAAAATAATAAAACTGCTTTATTATTTACACTTTACTTCAAATTAAAATTAGGCATACAATGAAAATGAAAAGCGGCAATAGGTGTTAGTCAACCTCCAGAAAGGGGAGATGGGCCGCAAAAGGTTGGGAACCACTGTCTTACACCTTTCCATAACAGTTATTGTATACAGGCAACCTCTTCCTTCTGAAATTTTTGACCTCTAGCTGTCCTAAGATATGACGTAATACCAACTTTTTGAAATAAATGTGTTAGGAATATTATTTAGTCTTTGAACAATAAATATATATGTATTTGTCGATTAATAAAGGTAATACTTCAATCATAGGTAGGAGCTATAATTTTGTTATTAATAAACTAAAATACTTGTGACCAATAAATTGTTGATGGGCTTAAAGAAATAAAGTAGTTTAAAAAGAATAGGTGCCCTTGTGGTCTAGGGGTAAGGTATCAGACTTCTGTGCTGGGGATCCGGGGTTCAATCCTCGGTCCCGGCACAGATTTATCTGATTGCCAAACCCTTCTTTCACCTCTGACAAAACGTGTATTAGTCACAACTTGTGAATATGAGAAATGCCAAACCTCCACCGTGGTTCGGATTCCACGTTAAACGGTAGATCCTGCATTTCATCTCACAATCACCCCACCATTTCACATTAGCGTAAGTACGTATAACCCGAATGGGTAGTAAGACTTGGTGCTAATAGTAATAATAATAATACATTGAACATTTCTTGTCATTTATATCTAGCTTTTTTTTTTAGCACTGTGTCTTACTAAACGTTCGGGCTATACTTTTAAGTACTAATTACGCTAGTGGCTTAAGAATTGGGAAAGTTGAATCTAGAGGAAGTGAACCCGCATTTGCGTAGAGGGAGAGTAGAAAACCATCTAGGAAATTCACCCCAGTTTACCCAACCAATATTTGAGCTTCAATATCCCCATCCTTGGCAGTCTAGCTCAACACGAAACTAGAGCGTTAGCTAACTACGCCACAAAGGCGGGTGATGCATCAGTTGACACCAAGGACTGGGATAGGGTGCATTAGAATCTTTGGGTGAAAATTCAAAGAGATCTGCATTTTTTAGCATCCTGGGTGATAAACTGACAATGGTGCATGTAACAAACCGTAGGAAACATAAGTAAGATTGTTAGGATAAGTTTATTATTATAATTATTATAATAATTATCATTATAGTAATAATTATTATAATAATTATCATTATTATAATAATTATCATTATAATAATAATTATAATAATAAATAATTATAATTATAATATTATTATAATAATTATATTATATTATATTATTATAATTATATTATATTATAATTATATATATTATATTATATTTTATTATATTATATATTATATTATATTATTATTATATTATATAATATATACATTATTATAATTATATTGTAATAATATATAATTATTATAATAATTATATATTGTAATAATATATAATTATTATAATAATTATAATTATTATATTAATAATTATTATTATAATTATTATTATTATTATAATTATTATTATTATAATTATCATTATTATAATTATCATTATAATTATAATAATTATCATTATTATAATTATAATAATTATAATTATTATAATTATATATATTATAGTTATAATAATGATAACTATTATAATAATTATCATTATTATAATTATAATTATTATAATAATAATAATAATTATTATTATTATTATTAGAACCGTTCGAGTTATATGCAACTTCCGCTAATGTGTAATGGTAGGGCGATTGTTAGATGAAATGGAGGACCTACAGCTTAACGTGGGATCCGAGCTACGGTTGAGGCACACATTCACAAGTTGTGATTAATACATGTTTTATCAGAGGTGAAGGGAGGGTTTGGCTATCAGATAAATCTGTGCCAGGACCGAGGATTGAACCCCGGACCACCAGCACAGAATTCTGACACCTTACCCCTAGACCGCAAGGTCACCGACTAGGATAAGTTTAAAATTATGTAAGGTTCTTAACTGTGATGAATGCCTTGGGGATTTGTTTACAGCTTTTTCCATGTTTATTGCACTCTTCAACGCCTCCATTTTGGCGACAATGAACATGGGTTTGGCGGCCGACACTTGCAAGGATAGCCCTTGTTCCGGTGATTTCAGCATCTGCGTGGATATAAACTTGTGTAAAGTTATGGAGTATTGGGATCGAAACAATGATTATATATGTTTAAAAGATGACGTGGAAAGGTGCATGCTTGACTGCGAAAAGGATGAAACGTGTGCCAGCACTGAGATTGTTAACAGGCTTTCTCTCCAAGCTTGTATTAAGAATGACAATCACAACTGTACAAACTATAAAATGTTGTTCTAAATATTGCAAAGATCACAGAGGAAGGGGAATTGTTTGAGATAACACTATTATTTTAATTAAGTTAGTATTATTCACGTTGTGGTATTTAAAGATATAATCTTTATCACAAAAACTTTTTGGTATTGTTTAAATACATGTTTGTTTATGTTAAATATGTACCAGAAAAAAATCCAAATTAAGCTACACCAAATTGGTAAGGGCATTCTTATATTTTATTTACACCAAGATTTAAAAATATATGTTAACTTGTTTAATATTCTATTCAATATGTATGACCATTTTCAATTTAAATTTTAGATTAAATTACATTTTACAATTTAATGCATCTAACTATTTAATATTTTCTAATGACAAACACAAAATTTAATTTGTTAACATCATATTTTTCAAAACTTTACTATTAGAAGATACATAATCTGTTCAGAAAAGAAGAGCCCTACTAAACAAATATGTTTGAATTATTGTTTTTTGTATGATTTGTTTGCTTAGTGTGTTTAATTTGTTTAATGTAGTGCTTTAAAATAAAATACTTTGTTGCAGTCAATGATTGATAAATAAAAATAAAAAAAGTTTTACTTTATTCATGTTTACTCTACAAAATGAGGTATTAAATATTTTTCTGAGCGTATAGCCCGAACACGCCATAAAAAATAAAATTCTGAATTGTGATGCTCCATTTAAAAAAAATCGAATTAATTTTCATAATAAACATTTAAATTGTAGTTGAACAGTTTATTAAACCTTTATATTATATTCTTAGGCTTACTCTTCTGCAAATTGTTGTAAGGCCATTATTTGATTTTTTTTTGTTTCTTGATTATTAAAGCCTCCGTACACACAACAACCCTGCCTATAGGCGTATTTTCGCGGTTGACCTGGTATCGATGTTTACGACCACGGCGTTTTCGCCGTTGCCCTGGTATGGATATTTATGACCACGGCGTTGTTGCGGTTGCCCTGGTATCGATGTTAACGAAATGTTTTATTACCGAGATGATACCAGAACTCGATTTGGTCAGGCTTTCCTTGACCAAACTAAAGAATATGGTTACGTCCAATGACCCGAGATCTTGTGCACCAATTTCAAAACAGTATCACTTCTTACCTTAGATTTAAAGATTATAACTTCGTAGTTGATGAATTTTAAGTTTTTTAAAATTAAAATGAACAACAATAATTACTA
Source organism: Timema genevievae (assembly GCA_902155825.1). Classification (NCBI taxonomy): domain Eukaryota; kingdom Metazoa; phylum Arthropoda; class Insecta; order Phasmatodea; family Timematidae; genus Timema; species Timema genevievae. The sequence goes on from CABFWO010001676.1 coordinate 39,234, forward strand.
GCTAAAAAATATGTCAGTAAGAAGGTACTTAAAACCGTTTATCTCTGGACAAAAGAAAGAGAGTATTATATGGTCGAGACCTATTTAATATTATATTACTAATTTGTGTTTTCTTAAGACTGTTAACCGTCTCGGTGGCGTAGTTAGCTAACGCGCTAGTTTCGTGTTGAGCTAGACTAATGTGGACGGAGCGATCATGGTTCAAATCTCGGTCGGGTGAGCTAGGGGAGATTTTTCCTAATTGGTTTTATACTTTCTCTCCACACAAATATAGGTTAACTTTCTCTAAATTAAACCTTCACAATTCCTAACCCATTAGCTTAAGGCGGTGCGGCAGTAGGGAGCACGAGTAATTTAACAGTTTTTATAGCATTACATTTTTTTGGTCCAAAATAAATCAAATGCTTCTCCAGTAGCAACATAGAGTTAAGTTTTTTGCACATGCTAATATCAACAAATCTTGAATATCTGTCAAGGGTGTCCTGGAATTTTGTCAAATTATTTTCTCTTTATTTAAAAAGTTTTGACAAATTTCCAAGACACCCTTGACTAATATTCAAGATCTGTTGATATTAGCATGTGCAGAATACTAAACTCTTTGTTGCTACTGGAGAAATATTTGACTTATTTTGGCCACCAAATTTCATTTCTATAAGAACTGTAAAACTACTTGCGCTCCCTTCAGCCGCACCTTAATTTTCTGCATTTTATCACCGCGTATTACTACCGTTTTACTATACACTAATATGTGTTAGAGATGAGTAAGATTGAATTTAGAACAAGTGAACCCTAATTTGCATGGAGGGTGAGAGTAAAGTCAACCTTTAAGTAAAAACAACCCTTTGTACACCAGACCGAGATTCAAACCCCTGTTCGGTTTGTAAATTAAAGTGCAATTTATTTTTATATAATAACTTAAACTATTCAAATGCTGAAGTCGATTTTAGACCACAATATCTTTTTTTAAGTTGTAATATGTAGGCTCTGATAAGACAATATTGTTGAAGATTTCGAAGGAAATAAAATGAAAACGATGTTTTGATCCAAGCATTCTTTGACAAGAGCACATTATGTAAAACAAGCTATCGAGAGATTCAAGTAATTCTACCAATCGCGAAATTATTAAAGTAGATATGAACGAAAAATTGATTGAAATACTTTTCAAAAATGAGGATTTAAATGATAATCCTTATAACTTTTTTTCAAGATGTTTTGAGATATCTACTTTATGCGCGTTGGAATGGATTTCCTTTCTAATAATAAAATCGTTTTCTATCTTGACCTTTTCTTTAACATATAATCTCTGCTTCATGTTTCCTTAATAATTATTTACATTTGTGTGTGTCAGCAGGCACGCTTACAATTTGTGCTTCGTCCATTCCATACTTTTCAATAATCAGTTTTGCATAAGCGCTTTGGTAGATTCGCGTTGTTTTGTTGATTCGATCTCTTTCTATTTGCAAGCCTACAAAACAACTTGCATCACCTATTGTATACTCAAACTAATCATTCAACTCCTTTACAATAGATTCTAATACTTTGATTGACTCAGATGCTACGACTCCATCATCAACGAATAACGCTAAAAATACTATTATGCCACCAACCATACCATTATAAATACATTTTCCAACTTCACTCAGTATTAGATTGAACTTTTGCAAAAATTGAGTAAACTTTTCGTTCCAACAACGAGCAGCCTGCTTGACACCATATAATGACATTTTCAATTCACACATCACTTCACTTTTACCACAATCGACGAAAAATCCCTCTGGAATCACCATGAATTGCTCCTCCTTCAAATAGCCGTGTAGAAAAGTGGTCTTGATGTCAAACTGGATGAGTTCAAGGTTCTTTTGGGTTACCATACCCAAGAAAAGCTCGCAGAGAATCATATTTGATTACCGGTGGAAAGGTCTCAGTGTAATCAACACCTTAATTCTTTTGAAATCCCCGTGCTACAAGACGTGCTTTATATTGCATCACGCATAATCTTGAATACCCACTTTGAATCAATCAACTTCTTCTTTGGGTCTCCTTTAATAACTTGCCAGGTTCCATTTCTTTCATGTTATTGCAATTCCTCTAATATTGCTTCCAACCACTATGTTTTTGTCAGATCCATTTATGGCTTCTTGATATGAATTTGGAGTGTGCTCAGTGAAAAGAACTTCATATCTTTTCGGTGTTTTGATGTTTTTACGATCCCTGAGACCAAGTTGGTTGACTTGAATTTTATCTGTCTTAACAATCTCTTTATAAGCTGATTCTTTGACTTCGTCATACAAGTCTTGGGATTCATTGTCATTTAACTCCTCTATTTATTCTTCACTTACCTCAATTTTTGGTAACAAAAATATTCATCATCACCAAATTTAATTGACAATGGATTTGAATCTTGCTCATTGAATACGATATCTCGAGTGACAGAGATTAATTTCTTCGTAAGTCCTGTAATTTTTTGAGTCACGTTCATATCCAACCATTATTACTCTGACTTAGGATCAGATTTCTTTTTCAACTGGGTTGGAACAGTTATACATGCAACTGACCCAAAGACACGTAAGTGGGAGACATCTGGCTTCTTTCCATTCCAGATTTAATATGATGTCAATTTTGTATTATTTTTGAACGTTGTTCGGTTCAGCAAGTAAACAGATGTTTACTGCTTCAACCCAAAGATTTAGTGGTAAATTTTTTGATCTCAACATGGTGCAAGTGCTTTCCACAATTGTTCGATTTTCACTTTCTGATTTTCCATTCTGTTGAGGTGTGTATGGCGCAGAGTTTCCATTTTAATATCTTTAGAAATCAAATACGTTATCATATTTTGATTCAAATTTTCTATGCCGTTGTCCGTGTGCAATACTTTCATGTTTCTCCCAAAATTATTTGACACCATCATTTCAAATTCCTTGAATCGATCTAAAATATCGCTCTTGTGTTAAATAGAGTATACATGTCCGTACCCTGAGGCATTGTCAATGAAACTTACAAAATATTTCGCACCTCTGATAGACGGAACTTGCATTGGTCCACACACGTCCGAATGCAGAAATTCTCCTAGCTCATTGATCTCTATAATATAACTGAATGGACATCTGTGGCTGAAATTTTCGAGCTGTTGTCAGTATACTAATGTGTAGTGAGAAGGAAACCTTCAGGTATCTCTTTCTCTCTTACACTCATACAAGCCAAAAAGATACATTTTGACATCTCATTATTTGAATATATGAGATACATCAATGTGTGATTAGTTAAATAAAATAAATGTGTTTGTAAAAGCTTTGAAGAGAATAACAAAGTTCGAAACTGGGGAGTTTTTTTCTTTAACTAAGTTGATGTAGGCTAATATATACGATGATTTTTGAAGGAAGCTCGTTTGGAAGGTTTATCTCGTATCAGAATCCTACACCTCTAGTAGTGGTCAGGTAGTATTTAATACCTTCCGGAAGGGAATTACTACTTCCATTGTAAATGGTCATTTATCCTACCAAAATACTAATATATGATAGTATTCTGATACAAAATAGAGTCTTACATATTGGGATTATTACTAAAATCATGGTTTAGTAGATACCGTACTTCCTACAAGTATATAACCTAAGTTATTGTTTCGTAAGACCTCTACACAAAGTATGCCATTCAAACTAAAGTAATACAATTTTTAGCTAATTTGTTTAATTATAGTTATCTAAATTTCAACATAATATGGTTTCTGAAAGCAATATACAAGATATGGGCCAACTTTATTTAAAAAAAGTAATATAATTATACTTTCTACAAGCCTATAACGTATGGCAACTAGACAAAGTTTGCCATTCAAACAAATGTAATCAAGTTTAAAGATACCTTATTTATGACATTTATCGAACTTTCAATATATCTGAATATCTGAAAACAATATACAAGCTAATAACCAACTTTAAATATAATTATAGTCTTGGTAGACTGTAAACAATATGGATAATAACTACATATTTAAATATATTAAATATTTTATTCGTATTTATACAGTATTAAACGTGAAACTGAATTATATATCCTTTAACGTAAATGATTCGTCAGGCAAGAGTGGTATAATACGTCACTATTTTCAAACAATAACACTTTTAGTAATCAGAGACATGTTTTCGAATAAGAACATTGAAAGAAACCGTTAAATCTTTCTCTCCACAATGAAGCACACGATAAATTTGAGTGTCACGTATTGAACCTTGGCAATGTGTATGTTTATGTCCATCCAGTATAATAATATAGAGATCACTGTCCTGGCTTATAATTGGACCAGTCAGCCGTATTCTTGAAAGGTAATTTTTGATATTTTCCAATCTTACAGGGCTCACATAAGAATTCTTTCAAGTCACTCAATATCACCCCATCTACAGCACCCTGTTTCACCATCCCGTTTAACACTCTTTTATTCATGATCAAGACAATCAGGCCATCTTTTGAGACTTGTGGAGATGTTTGCTTCTTGAGGATATACAAATGAACTCTTAACTTGGAAAAACATTATGAAAATGCCATTGTTTTGCACCGTATGCAAACATTTGATTATTATTTTTGATAACTACACTTTTTCCTTTGAAAAACACTTTGAAATCTTTGGACGTTACAACACCAACAGAAAAAAGATTTTTGTATATTTTAGGAACATAAAATACGTCTTCAATAGTTGCATATTAACCACGTACGAGTGTTTTTATTTGGATTATTCCAGTGCCTTTAACATCACAGGTACCATTATCACCCAAATGAATTGTTTGACTACTTGATGGATGATATTCTTTAATCCAATTTCGCCGGTAAGTAATGAGATGTGAAGCGCCGTTATCGGTATCAAGGCTCAGTAGGTTCTGTACTTGTTCTTCTGAAGGTAAGTTAGTATTTTCTTCATTTTTTTGTTGCTATGAACACACATCCTTTGATGATGTTTTTGATAACTGAGCTTTCGTCTGCCTGTCACGGATTTTCTTTCGGCGATCCCTTGAAATACGACATTTCTTTCAGCAATAAAAGCATTCTCCATCGAATTTGTGTTTTCTTCTTTGTTTTTCATAGTTTTTTCCTGGATTCACGGCCTTTTCCCTCTCACCAAAATATATGGCGGCAAATGCATAATTTGCTTATTCATCTGCTGTGAGAGAATTTTTAACGAACTGTTTACTGTTTGATATTGTTCTAGCACACTATCCCATGATGTTTTCAGAGAATTATATTTTTACAAAAAACTTCCGAGTATCTTTGCAATAATTGTCACTTCATCTACTACTTTACCAATAAATATATTTTGTAGCATGTCTCTTAAATCAAAGGACTTCTACAAAACAGAATCCACAAAATATCCTAAATTACGACAAGAGAATCAGAAGAGGAAAATTAATACTGATAGATTTAGAAGTAAAATAAACAGGATTCTACTTACAGTACATGGATGTTCCCGGATATGATCACCATGCTTTCACCAACGGTTCTACTAGCATGGTGGAAGAACAGGCGTGGCAGTTTCAACGCACATCTAACCTCTTGACCTCAACATCGAAGAAAGATCAGAGGTACCTCGCTCGATCACTAGCGACGACAAGAGCTACGACAATTACGCCCCTAGCGGATTTCCTTGGCAACCCTTTCCCCTTCGCTTCAAAAAAAACTCCCTCCCTTGTCCTCGCTTTTCCGTTGTTGACATTGCCCTATTTGTTGATCTNAGAGTATAAAACAGGAATCTCCTAGGCCCATTTATTCCAGTTCATCACTTGGCTTTCGTCGAAGAAGGAAACTCTGCTCCAGCACCTAGAGAAGAAACCGCTGACCATGATGGTTAGGTCGTGGGAATCACCGCCTCGACGCCGAGGGAAACCCATCGAATAATCCAAGTATGCTGTTGTTTTCCAAGTCCTTCAGACTTGTTGAATTTGTCCTTAAGACTATGTAAAATGTTGTTTAGCCATTATGAAATCTTTATTTTGTACGTCATTTAGACGTGTTTAGTTTAGTCAAAAGGACTTCTTTATGTTGAACGTCAGTCAGATGAGTTGTATGATACCTTTATTTTGGTACGTCAATATGACGTGTTAGTTTAGTCAATAGGCCTAACTTATTTTGTATGTCAGAGGTGTTGACTACACATTTTACTATGTCCATATGATATAGCTTAAATGCGGGAGCCTTGAGCTCTATTTGAGATAGGATCCAGGCTTTAGGGCCCTCTCTTTCACAAGTTCATTATTCAGGAGTAAGTTCTTAATACTTCACAGTATCACATGACGACCTTGGGCGTCATGCTCATATGTGCTACTTTTAGAATGGTTACAACCATGGTGTCTAACGCCTTTATTTGAGGACCTAGTTAGGTCAGTATATCACAGCACTGTTATTCGAATCTCTTTTTCTGTGTTACTATTTTGGGTGAGCAAAGTGCGGAACACGGCTAATCTTCTATGGTGGCCCGCACAGATAGTACTTTTCTTTCGCCCCTTTGGATGGCTTTTCTTGGGATTTGGTGTTTAAAATAAGTGTTTTCTAAACGTGAGTTTCACCCCGGGCATTGGGTGATGTCATTTAAGTACTATTGAATGCTCTGACAATTCCCATTGGGAAAGGACCGGCCATAGTACTACTTAGGGTAGACACCTGGTTGCCTTTCAGCCATTCTCTGATGTAATGGACCAATCAGTCCATTTTACTATTTTTGAAACAATTTTTTATCTCTAGCTGGGACATACATTGGCTAATAACTCTAAAATTATAGTGTCATGTGTTATATCATTATTTGTCTCTAAATTCACCTTGTTTTGTTTAAACACTTCCAAATCAATTAATCCGGACCAAACTAATATTTGTGTGACTTGAAACTTAAAGCTAAAAAGTCATTTCCATAGAATTTTGTCATGTGCCTTGTAAATATTTCTTCTGGCTTTTTTATTTCGCACACGACACACGTTTTCGACGAGACAAAAAAATGGCCGCCAGAACTTTACCGACGCGTCCCTTCCAAAAATCGTTCTTCCAGATCAAATCACTTTTTATTTTAACCACGCAACGTATTTGGGCCCATAACCTTTTAGAAAATGAGATAAATATAATTGTATTTGTATGGGATAACCCGTATAATTGTTCCACGCTATTATACGCACAGAAACTGGTTTGTATGAACTCTAGTTTTGTACATGAACAGAAAACAAGACGCAACAAAAGACTAACTCACAAGAACACAAGCGTAATGGCTATGCTTGCATGTACATGCGTATACCATCTCACGCTTGTAAGTACGAAAGCTTAAATTAATCGTGATTGGTTAAAACGGCATCAGTCACTATTTTGGCTATTTTTATGTTTTCTACATTTTGAAAACCACCTTAGTAGAGCTGCCATTTAGTATTAAAAGAACTTCAGTCACTGTATTCGTATGTTTGTGTAAGAAGATTAAATTTTATGGATTTTGTTATAGGGGCATCAGTCACTGACTCATGGCGTTCAAACAAAACACTAGTGGTAGCGCAAGTGTAGGGTTCAGCTATTTCCCGCCAGTTGTTATTTACTTGAAGATTGTAGATACATCTTGGTGAATTCACTTTATAAAATATCTCAGTAAAAAGGATGTGTAAAATCAGTTAACAGTTAATATGAGTAGGAGTGAGAGTGCTGAAAATGGTATAGAACGTAAAGGAGGATACCATCCAAGCAAATATGCGAGAAACAAATTAAAGCAGCTAGAATCCATGGCAAAGTATATGCTAACCATAAAACGATTCCTGGCGAGAAATATTTCAATGTAAGAAGATTTTAAGAATCTCACTAAACAAATTGTGGTACTCAAATAAAAAATCAGGCTCTAACTAGGTATCTGCTTTCATTGATAGATACAGGCATATTAAAAAAACACTTTCTCCCGGTTAGACGGCACAGTTTTTTTTAGCCTGCGACAGGGAGTTTGAAGTTATTACACGAAGATTGTTCAAACACGATATAATTTTTGGCATTCACGAAGTCACTGAGCATATTATAATAAGTAGTAGACGAAGAAAGTTGATTGTTTAAGAAGTCAAAACATCTCAAATTTTGGCTTTAAAGAATGGTAGATAGGGTAATGTAAAAAAAAAACACTGTTTCCGAAGAAATCAAACCCAAACCAAGGCAGGAAAGAGTTATGTTTGGAATCAGTAATATGTTTCATTTTATTTATAACCATGACATGAAATGATACATTAAAGCAGTGGCATAATCTCTTGTTGTGCTAATCCTGCACCGCATACCTATCCATCATTATATGGACTAGATTCTTTATTCTATGCTGTCTGTGCAAACTGTGTAAGTAGTAATCTTTGAATTGTGAAGTAATATACATGTATAATGTATCTTTATATTATTAATTATTTAAACTAATATTTGTTCATATTCCAAGAATATTGTGTTTTAAGTAATTATTCTTCCAAAAGTATATATCTACCTAGCTTACGAAGCTCAGGACTTACTTCTTGAAAACAGCAGGCAAAGCTCGAGAAGTTCTAATGACCTTGACCGATGTCTATGGGGTTGCAACACTCCCCCTTTCCCCTCGCCAACAAACATTGGCCAGTGAACTAGGGTGTATATTTATCGCAAGTAAAACAATGTGCCAACTATTGAACAAATATTCAAGAATCAATATCATAATGATTATTTACTAGGCTAGTATAGCTCAAGTAAAATAAAATAAATACAAATAATATTTGTAAATTAATCGTATAAACAACAAGCTTAAAAAATATGTACAAATTAAGAAGTCTCGGACTAATCGTTTTCTGAATTTCACGTAATTATTAATAACTTTTAATTCCCTAGGGTATATAAACCGGATTTGAATCCATATCTAATGGTATTTAAAGTGAGAGATAAAAATAATTTAGCTTCTTATTTCTAAGTTCAAGATTCTCTCTATTAAAATATAATATTCTATTGCTAAATTTCATAATTTTTAATATTTTATATATTAGAGAACTAGATTAGTATTTTCAGTTTAGGAAAAGAGGTAGGAACTTAATCGTATAATTAGATGCGAATTCTGTTTAACTTTGGTGGTGGGCACTTTTATTACAAAATATTGGAAAAAGGGGGTACATTTTAATAATAGAAGTAATCCATAACCCACGTAACTTTGTTAAGTGGAAGGACTACCTTGTAAAACTTGAGAAGCGCTATCAGCGCAACTCATAAGAAACGTCCATATATTGAACTATTTGGACTGTTTAGCCGACACTGGGCTAGATTTGCGGTGTTGTCATATCTGTCAAGTTTGGTCTAAAGAGTGAAGGGACAGCGAGCTAATCTGTTGTTCACACGGGTCAAGTTTCTTGGAAGGGAAAGGGAAGAGTGTGGCTTTTATCAAAGACTACACTATGCAGAAATCTGCTGCTTTATTTTTAGGTTGAAGTCAAATAATCAGTAGTATGGTTTTATTTATATTTCTTACCTAGCGGAAGAAAACTTTTTCATTTGACTTTCTCGTATAGATTGGTTTGCTGGTGATGAGATTGGGGTTCAACTCCCAGTGTAGCATTTGGCTACAAGAGTAGAAGAGTCATGTCATAAAAAGTATACAACTTACCTGGTTTCACCATCCCAGCTTCGATGCACTACAAGTCGAAGATAAACAATAACACGTGCAAGCTTAGCCAAGACAAAATAAAGACTGACCGCCCGCCTCAAGGTTCGAACGGCGCCTAATGGCTGCGTAGTGAAAGTGTTCTAAAGATCGTAATTGTGAAGATATTCTGTTCTACCTTATTCTAGAAAGGTCCAGTTCCATGGAGAATATAGTGGAAGCAATTGTGGTCATGCGCATCCCTTCCTTGGTGATCCATAGGTCCTCCCTCTCCTAATATTCCGTTCTCCAGTGTTCTCTGGGGTTTTCTTGTGTATATATAATGGTAACGGGGCTACTTGTCGTCACTCTTGGTCACTCACTCTTGGTAATGGCTTAATTGAGGGAATAAGAAGCTGAGGCTTCGTGTTGATAAAATGTAAGAACAAATTCAATTTTGGCTTAATATTAATTTTATATAAAAATGCTTTGTTTTTAACTTTTCAAATTTCTCGTTTCGGCCATATTTAAAATATTTAAAATGGGTAAATTATTTGTCATGTAAATCTTATGTAGATGTTAATTTTTGTCAAGGATAAAAAAAATAATCGAATTTTAGGTGAATATCGATAGTTAGATTTTTGTGTAGAAATCGATACTTAGATTTTGTGGAAATATCGATACTTAGATTTCATGGAAATATCGATATTTAGATGTTTGTGGGAATATCGTTATTTAGATTTTTGTAAATGTGTATACGTTAATGAGGGAAGTTATGGACTCATTTGATAAATTGTTAATATAATTTTTGTTATTGTCATTTTGGATAGATTATGTATATTTTTAATGTTGTCAGTTCAGAAAGATATAGTATTGTTAGTATTAAATTTTTCTCATGTTATGGTTTTGAGCTTGAAGCCATATATAACTTTAAAATTCTTCTTTAACCCAAGCAATCATATTCATAATGGATATAGTTGTGTTATAAATATACGGCTATCAGAAGAATTTCATTAGCTTCTCTATTTGTCGTCTCATGCATATTCATATTTTTATACTCAATTAAAAATATTTATAAATAAATATCAACAAAATATCTTCAAGTTTTCTTTAAATTGTCATGATACCCTTAAGCTGTGTTTATGTATTTCCATATTTTTTTTTGCTTTTGAACATATATATATACATATTAGAGTTACCTTGAGGAAGGCCATCTATTTATTATTCCCGCAACTGATGTGAGTTGCGTGCTCTGAGTTTCGAATATTCGTACTCAGATAATCAAAGTGAGAACTCCTAACACTCACTTCTTTAGCTCTTTTTTCTGCCCCTTTTTTTATTATTTTGTCGTTTGGGCATCCTTAAACGTTTTATTTTGGTTAAGGAGGGTTCACCAGTAGAGTGTACTGAGGCTGTTTTTTTCTTAAAACAGTTCCAAACACGCTATTATTTATTTATAGCAACGCGTCTTACTAACCATTCGGGCTGTACACTTATGTACTAATTACTCTAATGTGTTAGGCATCAGGAAGGTTAAAATAAGACCGGAAAACTATTTAGGAAAAACCACCTGATTGTACCCGACCAGAATTGAACCGTGAACATTATAAATATGTAATAAACCCCAATTACATTTTTGATTGCACTAAATACAATTAGGGCATTTGTCTGAGAATTTTGAGATTGGCAGTAATGTTAATAAACGTATTTCTGTCTTTTACATAGCTTATGTCACAACTTAAGGGAGTCTATTACACAATTTATTCGATTTTGTAAATTAATATGTTATGGTCAACTGTATAAAATGCCTTTACTATGTCTATGAATAATCCTGTACAAATTTGACCTTGTCAATATTTCCGTGGTTAATCAGATAGGGCGAAAGATACACCCTTTTCCCAGATCTAGCTCCAAACCAATATTGATTTTTGTAAATAAAAATTATATCTTATTTAGAAATGGAATTATTTTATTTTGAAAAAAATATGTAATACTTTTAATATTATTTGCAATAAATAAATTGATTTTAATTTGCAAATATCTTTGTGTCGTCATCACCCCTCTAATATTATATTGTTATGTAATATGTTGGTAATTTTAAATTTTGATGGCACTTCACCCTTAAGTAACGAATTGTTTATAATAATAATTACCAAATAACGATATATTAAAAGTTGTTCTTAAAGTTTCAAACTCTGTGTATTCCACACAAAGTCACCTATTGATAAATAAATCCTCCGAATTAATATAGGCTAATGGATTGTTATTTATTTCTTTGTTTATTGGTTAAAAAATTAATTTCCCACAGTTAATTAAAGAGGCTTGTGTAAATGAATGATATTGTCAGGTACATTATACCTTGTTATAGTTCTCTAATGTCGGTTTCACAATACTACATATGGATTATAAATGTCATATTATGATAGCTATTTTGCATTCTGTCAAAACATAAAAATTGCTAATTTATTATCATAATTTGTGTGGTAAATTAATTACGCTATGTTTACTCATTTTAATCTTGTTTGGATTAGGTCTAGAAAATGGTGCCTTTATATAATTATAGTTTGTAACTTTATAATATATGCTATACTGAAATTAAGACTTTAAACTGGGAAATATATTAACTTATATACCTAGGTCACAGAGAAGGAAAGAACAGATCCACAGCCGCTAGATTAAACGTGTTGCGCTTCTTTTCGAGGCTTTATTCCTTCAACGTTGGGATCGTTAGGTGCGATCCCCAGTGACTACAGCGCAATCAAGTGATCATTTTATAAACGACTCACTTTAAACTCGAATGTACTAGAAGGAAGATACAAAATATGAGCTCTTTGAGTTAACCTGTCGGACGGCGGTCACCAAGCTTCAGGTAGCGCTGTAACGGGATAATCTGGCTTAGCCCCGTTCAAATATAAAATACGAATGTTTGTTGGTACAAGCAAGTCTTTAAGAGTTAATAAATGACAATCTTGTGTTAAATGCTACGCCCATAACATATATCTGTTTATTTACATACCTACTTCACCGACTCTGCATGCGAGCTCGATGCCCAACTGGAATGAACAACACCAAGAGAAGTGACCGAACCGCGGCCACAGGAGAAAACTCCGCGTTCAACGACAAGTATGAGCCAACTGAAAGCTCCGTGAATGCTTTTGGCTCACGCGTGTCGATGTTCTGGAATCTGAGGGAAGCGTCCCCCCCTACTTCATTCTGACCACCCCATCACGTGAAGTCCTGATACTATATATTCGCCGAGCCGCATGGAAGAAAACACAGAACACGTTGGGCCAGAATCAGCGTCTTTGGCATACAACGTACTCTCATCACGTTGAGTAAACTTTCATATCAACGTGGGCTTACAGTTCAGGGGAATGGATCCACGGGACAGTTTATTTAGTTTATTTAGACATAGTTAAAAAATACAGACAAATTAGTGCTACAATCAGTCAAGTACAATTTAGGTAATTCACAAAAGTTCTTAGAACAATGATAAACTTTAACAAATATATTCAACTAAGCGAAAAGGAACAACCTGGACATTATCCTAAACCTAGCCTCAGTACCTATTTAAAAATTGGGGCATGCTACCCTACTTGACTCTATTCTCCTATTGTAACAATTCCATTTTATTTAGTAACTACATCGATGTTGGCACCTAAACCTAATGTCCATATATATATAGGTATATTACGCCCCAAGTACCCCACCCCATTGGATATCCCGCCGCTACCGGAACCAGTGGTCCCGGGTCGGCAAGAGCTCCAACGGGGGTGGGCATCCCCCATATCCACCTCCTGGGGAGGCGCCCTATCAGAGATCTCGCTCCGCCTACCTTCCTCACGAAGCCAACGCCATGGACTTAAATCTAACTAATATACTAATTACTAGATAATAATATATAATACAATAAAAGAGCTTAACCCAACTTATCCTTAATTCAGTTCCTCGAGGCTGCAGTCTTTTCCTGGTCCTCTCATATTGACGACTGTTGCCAGCCGACGAAGAGGGTCCCCGACGGTCCGGAAGCCCGATCACTCGAACCCTACTAAACACTTGTCTACAAGTGTACGGATCCACTGAGCAGAGGGGTGAATTCCGCCGTCGACTCATTCTTCCATCTTGGCTCTACCCCAACTGGAACTGCGGCTCCTCGCGGTTCATCGGAGGTTCCCACCTCCGGAATCCAGTGGATACCGCACTCAGCTGGGCTCCGGATATCCAGGAGTCTCATCTCGCTCCATCCTACAGCCTACCGTCTCTTTCTATATATTAAACCAATACATTTCCTAATAGTTATGGTCTTAAAAGTCTTCCATGTCAGTCCCGTCACCACTACTGGTATTAGTCTCATCGCTACTACTGGTCGTCACTACCAGTTCCCTAATCGTCAAGTCTAGATTTACGTCCAGTCTCCTGTCACGTCGTCTCCTCTTTAAGTCTTTCACGTACCTCTCCCTCTCTCTACGTGACACATCATCCGCAATTCTGTCGAGAAGTCCCCACCTGTTCACGTCCCGCACTATATGGTACACTGTACTAGCCTGCAGAGGTACCTGCATATCCGCTCTCGATTCTAGTGTTTGGGGGCATTCTAATACGACATGCTCAGGCGTGGCCTTCTCTCCACAATCGCATTTGTCACTATCAGTCATCCCCCTACTAAAAAGTGTCGCTCTGTATGGCCCATGGCCAGTTATGTAATGCACCATTCCATTGATAGCTCCAAATACTCCATCCTCATCCGTTCTCTTACATCAGGAAAGATCCGGTAGGTCCTCTTGCCCGTGTCACTCGCATCCCAGTCGTTTTGCCACTCATCCAGGAGAGCCTCCTGGACCTGTCCCTTGGTACTCACCCCCACTCTTGTCAGTTCTCCCACCTTACCAAGATCCCCCTTCCTGAGCCAGTACAGAGCAGCTCTTTTCCGCACCTCCAAGTCCAATGGCCAGATACCCAGGGCCACGCACAACGAGTCAGTTGCCACCGTCCTAAAGGCGCCAGAGAGCCTAAGAAGTACGCTCCTTTGCATGCTTCTCACTCTCACTCTCTGTACCACTCGCTTTAATCTATGCGCCCAGACGCTGGCTCCATAGCCCACGATGGAGACTAGCAGTGCCTGGTGATAAAGCCTTATGCACCTCATAGGTAGCATAAATCTCTTATTTCCAATGCCTATGATCTTATTCATCACTCTCAATGCCCGACCACATGCGTTCTCCACGTGCGCAATGAAGTTCCTCTTCTCGTCAAGAGTGACGCCCAGGTACCTGGTATTCCTACTACGTCGTATATTCCGTCCGTCCATTTTTATCATCGGATCCCTTTTCAACTCTCCCNATCACTCTTTCTTGCAGCTTACCACATGTATTCATTAAACATATGGGCCTGTACGACTTTGGGAGTTGCGGGTCTTTTTCATCACCCTTACTGAGGATGACTATCTCACTCTGCTTCCACACGTTTGGTACTTTGCCCTGAGCGGTACACTCATTCAACAGTCCCGTAATGAAGGGCGCTATCTGCTCATTGATCTCCTGAAGCACCTCGACTCTGATACCGTCGGGTCCAGGTGCCTTCTTTCTTTTCATCAGGGCTATGTACCTGGTAACCTCTGCCTGTGTTACCGGATTCGTCCTCACCCTATTTTCATAGGGCTCCATCATTTCACGTCTCATGTTCACCTGCTCGTCATTGTCCAGTCCATCGTCATCAGGAAGCAAGGTATCTACAAGTAGCCTCGCAGATTCTTCCCATCCCACCGTCATGCCCCCTCCCGTCCTCCAAAGCGTCGAAATAATGGCTGGGGGCCTTATATTCCCGGTTGCCATCTGAAACGGTATCCTCCAGGCGTTATTTCTTAGTTCTTCCTGAACATAGCGCCCCCAACCTTCCCTCTTCGCCAGGACGATGGCAGACTCGTATTACTCCTTCCTTATCCTATAAGTCACCAGAAGTACCTCCTTCCTCATCGGCTTTTCTTCAGCCTGGTACTACCGACGAGCCTTTCTTGCTATTCCCCGAAGCCTCCCGAGCTCGTTTCAGTACTGATCAACCCTCCACTGGAAAGGAGGAAGCCGCTGTATTAGCCAACTTCATGGCAGGATGTATACTTTCAGTCAGATGTTGGAGATTAGTATTAGCCAACTTCATGGCAGGATTTATAGGATAGTTTTTATTTAGGAATAGGGAATAACCCTTGTCTGTCTTTTGACATTGTTAGTGTATTTTTGTTAGATTAGTTGTGTATGGAGTTATGTCTCCTTTTTCATGAGAACAGATTGTAAGCAACACTTATTTTGTACCGCGCTTCTCGCGTTCCCGTGACTGTACCGCTAGGGCCAGCCACTCGACTGTATGGGGAATCTGGCGGCACACACTATGTGTCCACTCATGTAACTGAGAGGTAGCTTGCCCGGGAAAGAGATAGTTCAAGTTATATGGAGGCCCAGGATCCATACCTAGTTAGGTTCATTGATGAATCCCTAACACTTGTGTTAGGTAGTTAACCTGTGGGCCGTTCTTGCTTCTCAATATTGGCCCGTGGTTAATCTAAGTTTGCGTTGCTCCCCTTTGGAGTATGTAACTCTTCTACCACTTCTGCCCATCAGGCGCGGCTGAAGTTGTCTTTAATTACTTGTTTGAGTATAATGATGTCAATCGCCCATTAGGTGCTAAAATTGTGGCACGCGGTATCGACCGGGCATGGCCCGTAGATTTTGATGTATCAGTGTAAGTTGGTCTTACCTCTTGGAGGCGTTTTGCTCTATATCCAGGGTAGCTCTTATGTAACTGGACTTGAACTATCCCTATGTAAGTTATAACTGTATTTGCACAACCAATATACCTTGTTGGTAGATCTACCAGTGACATAGCTCGATTGTCTGAGTTAATTATTTCGGCGCTTCACGCCCCTTGTTGGCTGTGGCTTAGGCAATACTACCTCATACTATATTTAGTTTTTTTTAAGACGGTTCTTAATAAGATTACGTGCTAAATATTGTCTATGTCTTTTTGGTTTATTAAATTGCATTGCTTCAAATCTCCTCTTTCTTTCATTCAATTCATGTATATGTGTTTGTGCACCACGGGACTGTTAAGGTTTCAGTTAATTAAACCAGCGACCATCTACCTAAAATAAATATAACAGTCCAAGGTTGGTGCAGCGCCCTCCCCCATCTCTACCCCACCCCCCTCGTCCATAAGTACCCTAATCCTGCCACACAAATAAGTTTACTCTGACTGCACATTACAAAGAAAACTTGAAACACAATGGACCTTTTCTTTTTTTCTAACTAAGGGACAAGCTGTAAACTGCAATTATTTGTTAAGGAGCACTTAGAAGAATTGCAAACATTTAGAAATACCAATTTATTTAAAAATTGTTTCACCAAAATGAGTGTGAAAGTTCTGACCAGTTAAATAGTTTAAATTTTAATATAAAGTGTTTTTTTAAATGTATGATATCTTATATAGAACCGTATAAAACAATCCCACAAATTGTGACCCTATTAAAACATGACTATTTGATAGAGGATGGCTAGACACCATACCGCGTGGCCACCAATGCAGGTCTTTAATATTTATTTGATGCTATGTATTTAAAATAATTAAAGTATACTTGGAATAATTTAAAAACTGGTATTTTCCCGGTGTAAATTAAAATTCCCACACTCAAGTAATTAAAGTTAAAACAAAAATCTAATATAGTTTTAAATAGTTCTAAGAGTTTCTGTTATTTAAAATTACGTAATAAACACTAAAGTTAACTTGCGTTAAGTTAAGTTAAGTTAAGTCGCTAGTTGGGGTCAGCGGTAACTACAGCGCAACCAAGTGAGCATTTTTCAAACGACTCACTTTAAACTCAAATTAACTAGAAGGAAGATATAAAATATGAGCTCCTCGATTCAACCAGTCGGATATCAACGAGCAATCTTCAGGTAGCGCCAAGCGGCCTCCCCTTTCTCTAACCCCACCCCTCGTCTCTAAATACCATAATCCTGCCACACAAATAAGTTTACTCTGACTGCACGTTACAAAATATTTTTGTAACTAAGGGACTGGTTGTCGACTGCAATTATTTGTTAAGGAGCACTGAGAAGAATTGCAGGCGGTTTAGAAATCGCATTTTGTAATAAGGGGTTAGATATTTTTTAATAATGTTTTCACCAAAATGAGGGTGAAAGTTCTGACCAGTTCAAAAGTTTAGATTTTAATTCTAAAGTTAAAATAAATCATGTGATATCTTATATATAATCGTGTAAAACTATTCCACAATTTGTGTCCCTATCAAAATACGACTTTATTTGATAGAGGAAGGCTAGATAGAGGTGTCAAACTATTTGCTTTAATCTTAGAAGTACACTTTTACACGTAGAATCTTTTTTTTATTAACTTTAAAATCAAAATTCAAGCTTTCTAACCAGTCAGAGAAACATTCTTATAATGTTTGCCAGGATTTTGTTGAAAACTATATTTAAAAATATCAAACCCCTTCTTAAATAATCCGGGATTTCTAAACGTATGCGTGGGTCTCAGTGCTTTCCCATATAGTGCCCCAACTTTGAATATCTTCAATTGGGATAATTTTTGAGCACATCTTTATTAAATCACATATCTTAATTTAAAATAAAATATTGAGGGTTTTAAAACCATACATATATGTTTGGAAACCATTATTTTCGTAATTTTTCTATAAACTGTATTAAACATAATTTTCTAAAAATATGTTCATTCAAAGTTACCTTTGTTGATATTTATAGTATAATCTAGTGCCAGTACATACAAATAGTGATTATATATCCTATGAAGATAAGGTTAAAAGTATTAATTTAAATACAATGACTTAAACAATCGTTTGAAAAAAGAATTAAAATCTTAAACTTTGAAATATTTAAGTTTTCCAAAAGTTAATACAAGCTTACATACTAATCCTAAACCAACCAAAACCAACTATATCCAAACTTTGCTAAACCTAAACCGAATAAAATACATTACATTTGAAGGATTGTGGACTACTTTTAAACAGATTAAACCAAGTTTAAATAATAATAGAGAATCATATCAAAACAAAGTATTGAAATTAACAAGCTATGTTGATCTTCCAGCCAATTAAAAATACAAAACCTTAGATAACATAGCCAAACTGAATCTAACAAAGACTTACATTCTCAACCTTGACTTGGCTAGATTTACTTATAATAATATGAGTAATATGTTGGAAGGATGTAGGTAAATAAACTAAATTCATGATAGTCAGCTATGTAACTAGATCCTGCTAATAAAAAATAGTACAATGCAAAAAATATACGATGGCAAAATGAGATACAGGTTCCAAAGTTAGCAAATGGCCCACTTAATTTTTTCACTATTGGAAGTTATTCCTTCCGGTTACGTTAGTGTTTAACGACTGGAATATTGGATATTCAAAGTATTCTGAAATATAAAAAATGTCCAAGTGGCAAAGGAGAGTACAAGGGCAACGTTGAGAACGGCTGGTAAAGGGGGTACGGGGGAGAAGGCTCCCAGGAAAATTTTCAAATTTGAGGAGATAATCAAGCCCTGAATCGAGGTTTTAGGCAACTGTATTTTTAAATTTATTTGTTAACCTAGATTTTTCAAGCTACAAGTGTTATTTGTTTTGACACTCACAATCATTGTTTGTAGGAAAACTATAAAGTTTTGGTTCAAAACAAATCAAGTGATCAAATTGAAAACATTATCTACAACTTAAGACTATCAGGCCTACAAAGTTGGATAGTCAGTGTATATATAGTTAACATAAATCTCAATACTGATTTAAGTCATAATTTACAAATGTTTATTTTCCCTAAAATTAGAAGATTTGTTGGCAACTTACTGACAAAGTCTGTTTGTATGTTTTAGTTTTACTGTAAAATTTAAAAAACCATGTACTTTTCTGATTATTTTATTTGCTATACCTGTGGACCATGTAACCTTATCCTACGATAGGTGTAAATAAATAAGACACATAATATTTTATTTCAAATTAATCTATTATCATATCATATCATCCAATATAACAGCATTAAAAGACTGTCACAGTAAACCAAGTCAGCAAGAAGCTACCAGAATGGATTAGCCAGAATGAACCTAAGCAGTAACTATATAGTTTTTACCATTCTAACCACTTACATTTCCATTAGAACCTCGCATATTTCTATACTCTTTAAATTCTTTAAAAAGTAAATATAAAGCTTAATCCTCAATATTGTGACCCCACTCAAAACACGCCACGACCGCCAGGTTGGATACCACTGCTTTCTTTATATAACACACTTGGACGCAATATTTAACTAGTAAACTCCATTAGGTGTAGAACTCGCTCGTCACTTTAAATAAGAATTAGCAATTTGGCCATGTTTATTATTTTTAATTTCAGCTGTAAAATAAAACAATAACAAATTGAATTTATCGATATTCCTACAATATTTTGATGCTTGTCTACCAATTTCCTATTTGATATCATCACGGAAGTTGCCCTAAACATAGCTATACGGAATTTCATGCAAATTGAACACCAAGTAACAAATTAAAAAATGTATCCCAAATTAAAAAAGTTATAGGGGGAATAAAAAACATGTTTTTGTTTAGTGTAGCCTACTTAATCAAATGAAAAATTATAAGAGCTGTAACAATGTAACATAGCCCAAGTTACTCCTCTATCTTCATTGTTGCTTTGAACCTAAATTGCTTTCATGAAGGCCTTTTTTAATAAACATTGAAATAGGATACCTCAGTTCTATTCAAACCAGAATGAATACTTGCTAGAAAAATCAGTGTGTATTTCATAAGTCAAAACACTAACACAAACCTCAATGTTCTCATTTCATCTTAGTCAGAGTTCTCAATAAGAAAACAATAAAATGTTGCGTAACATTACCTGCATTTTTGCCTTACAAATTTAATAAAGTCTTAATTAAGGCATTGGCTGTACAACATAATAATTTGAATCATAAAACTGCGACAGTCTAACAGCCATGAAAGTCACAACTAAAAACACTAAAATATAAACAAAACATTGGCTGACAATGCTGCCACTTCAAACATTGTTGGTTGAGTGAAATTTCCCTAATGGGCAGCTCATGTTCCCTATGATTCGTTTCCAAACCTCATTCGGCATCCACTTATTGGCCGTTGTCTCTGCCTACTGATAATGGCGCTACTAGACTACTTGATTATCTAAGCTTTCTACAATCTACTACATAAGGACTCTCCTTTCAATGTTTGATGAGTTTTGAAGTTGGGGCTTTTGAAGAGTACGGATCAACAGTTGGGAAATTTTAAATTTGTCTGTACAAGTCTGTGGTTAAGGACTTTCATGATATAAATTAATGGGGTACAGAGTAATCCTAGAATTTCCCAACTCAAGACCTCAAATCTCACAAAATTCACAGCTTCGAGGTTTTAACCAACAATGGGTAGAGGGGGCGTGGAGGGGTGGCACCTCAAACAACACCCTCCCCCCCAGCGCAATGAATCTGGATATAATAAGTTATATATCACTTATATAAAAGATAAATACAATCATATGATATAATAATATATCTGATGTATTTCAAATAAGCCTGTGAACAAAACGCATATTATTTCATATTTCAAAACTTTATATCCAATCAAGATATAACCTAAGACTGATAAAACAATATAATGAATAAAATTTTTCTGTGAAAACCTATTTCTCTGTTATAAATAATAATGGTAAGGTTGTATATAGGAACAGGCTTAAATCTACTTTCTAGTGTCTAAATACATCTAAAATAAACTGTACAAAGGACATTATAAGACAGTTGCAACATTTACTAAAATTATTTTAATACATTAAAAAGTTAAGTTAAAGGCCACGTTTGATTTAAAGTGTTAATTCCGATCTAAACATAAAAATATAGTTATGTTTTTTGAATGTTTACAGCCCTAAAAAATGTGTTTTTTTTAAATACTAACATTGAGGATTCTGGTTGGTAAAAAGTCTTTAAGATGTCCTTTATTTTTACAAAAATCGGGATATATATGTCCAATATATCTATTTAATATAAGATCCCTTTCAGGGTCGGATCCAGAAGGGAGTGCGCAATCTCCTTATGAAAAAAAATGATTTAGTATAAATAATAATAATTACAAACAAAATCAATAACTGTATATCTTTCGAAAAAAGCTAACGCTTACCTAATTTAAAGCACATGACCACCGAAGCGAAGTACTAGTTCCTCTGTCACATAATATCTCAAATACCAGATTTCAATTTTTTCATCTTTTTATATTTTAATTAGTAATATTGTTAAATGATCCTCTGCCTTGTTCCGTGAGTGTGCCCAGGCTCTCCCCCCTTCCCCCTTCTCACCTCCCAACGGAAGTAGTGGATCTGCCCTTGAACACTTTAGAAGGGATAGTTCAATTTAGAAATAAAACTACGGGAGTTGAAGAAATGGTAGAGGAAGGCGGCGTGCTCAACATTTCCAAAACTAATACATTCAGCTACTTCTCTGTGTGGTAGATAACTCAAATTCATAGGTATGGGGACTACTCTAAATAAACATAAAAAATTGAAAATCTTATATTTTAAAATTAAACAATAGGAATTGGGGAAGGGGCTAGCTACAGCTAGAAATAACTCTTGAGATGAGGTTAGAAATTAAACTTTAAAAGACGAGTAGAAATAAAACTTCAGATAACCAAATGAATAGTAGAATTTAAAATTTGTCAGAGTGGTTTGTAAAAATTGGGTAAATAGTTAAAAACTTATAAACCTATTAGAAACAACTTCTCAGTGTGGTATGAAATTAAAATTTTGTACAAAGCGAAAGATACCACTCCAAATAACTATAAAAGTCCGAATATTTTAAAGTTTAAAATGGTAGTTTAGGAAATAAAAGGGAGTTTAAAAGAAATATTAAGTATTATAGATAATCTAAATTATACATGCTTGTAGAAGTACAGCTTCAGATAACCAAATAAATCTTAAATTTGAGATTTTGTGGGAGTTAGAGAAATGGGGAGCGGGAAGCTACTAATTTTCAAAGCCAGTGGATAAACTATTTCTCTGTGGGATATAAAACTGTAATTCGTCAAGAAGATATAGGGACACTCAATTTAGCTAGAATGTCTGAACATTTTAAATTTCAAAATGAGACCACAGGAAATAGGGAAGGAGAGTGAGGGGTGGCGGGTGATGGGGTGTACAAGTAGGAGGTAGAAAATTTAAATTTGTCAGGAGTGTAGAGAGATAATTTCAAATAACCACAAATACATTTCAAATATTATTTATTTCTAAGAAGGCTGGTGATATGGGGGTAACTACTTCTTAAAGTGTTAGATAATTGACATTATTCAGGTGGATATAAGGACCAACTCAAACTGTATCAAGGGCTAAATCCTTAAATTTCAAAATGTTTCCAAAGCTATATAGATACAATTGTTTTAGGGATGGACACTTGAAATATCGACATGTAATTTAATAGACCTTCCCGGATGGCTGAACGACGCCTGAACAAATGGAATTTAAAAATTGAAAGGAGGAAATATAAGCGTTTAAAATGTACACAAACAATATAGAACACTCTTTTTGATGTGGTCAGGTTGAAATAGTTTATAAGATAGTCAAATACGTCTTAAAATCTCAAATTGGAATTGTGGATGCTAAGGAGGGTGAGGGGGGAGAGCAGGTTGTAAATGAGAGTAAATTGCCATCCTTCCAAAAGATGATCTACTTTTATTCATGAAAGAAAATTTAAATTGGCCAAGCTGGTAAAAAGACCACCAAACATAACCATACAAGTTGGGAAGTTTGGAATTTCTAAAATTTACTGCTGGGAAATGGGAGGGGTTCCTAAAATGTTCTAAAGGCAGAGGAAAAAAGTTTAAAGTACTCAAAGTAAATGAAAACGCAAACTAAAGCCTATCTTAAAGTGGATACACTAGATTTACAAATATATAGCTATTATCGCATATCTAGGAGAAACATAACAATTAAAATATACTAATTCAGGTGACATACCTTGGTGGAACGATTCTCTTTGGAAATTCATGATGCTTCATATTTAATATGTTTCTGTAACAGAGTCTATTATTTAATTTATGTTATTTTGTGAAATGTGATGCTCTTTTTCAAACATGTTTCTATGAACGTGCTTAATTAAAGTTTGCGATGTCAATGGAGTGCGACGGCCGCCCTGTGATTGCGCTCGTTTGTGCACTCAGTTTATAGATTAGGTAATATTTTATTTATAAGATTTGTTATCTATTAATTGCCATAATTAGTTTGTGATTGCCATGGTTAGCTTAGGAATGTACACGAAGGAACTTTCAAAATTATGACAGCTGGATGTTCACAAATAAAGCAAGAATGATTCAGCTAAATCATCAAAGCTCGATCTAGTACATTAAAAATCAAAGTGACCAAAATATTAAGAAAAATATCAATTTCCAAATTTGTGTGACACATATTTAAATCAAATTTCTGTTAAATCTTATTTCTGTATTATTATTAATGTTGTTGTATTTTTTTTTATGATATTGATCATAATTTTAGTCTCAAGCCTGTCCAAACTACACAAAAATAGCTTTTTTGTCTTAACATTTTAGCAGTTAATTTTTACACAAAACAATTAGCAAATATAGTTGTGATTAAAATCATATTTGGGAATAGTTTAAGAGTATTTTTTTCATCTACTTTGTAATGTCAACAATTTTACTCACTTTAGTTAAATCTATTTTATTTTGAAAAAAATATATTTATTTTTAAGAAAATCTGCAATTATTAATTGTATGAAAATATTGTTCTTTTATAGTAAAATAATCTTATACTGAAAGAGTTTAGAGTGTAAAAAATATATTTATTTCTATTCCCTTTTACTAAAATTAAAAGATATATTTAATTTTTCATATAGACATGAGAAGGTGTTGGAAGAGTGTAATAATTGGACAAAACATTATGAGCTTTTTGTTGTGTAATCCTAAAAGGCATTTAGGGAGAAAAGCTTCATTTTCATACTTGATTTTATTATAAACTGATTTAAAACCGGTTTGTTAATTCTCATTGCATATCAGTTTAAAATAATGTTGAATATAATATTTCCAGTGTTTAAAATAAGAAGGTATTACCGATACCAAATATATACCTAGGAAACTCTTTTTATTGTATTTTCTATGCATTTAACTTTTTTTTTCTAGTTTATAAAGTAGCATCCCCTTGTACATTTTGTATAGATTTGACAACAAAATGTTAAAAATAAATGCAACCTTAATAAAATGAGGTATTTAATTTTAATTACTGGTATATTTTGAGCACCCTTTCTTCCTGTTACAGTTATTGGATCTAATGGATTAGAAATGAGTGAGGAAAATTTGTTGGTAAATGTGCCAGTATTTGCGTTGAAGGAGAGCTATGAGAATCTTAGGAAAAAGCACTCTCATTCCACCCAATCAGGGTTCAAACATTTAAATATCCCAGTTATTTGCAGTCCATTCTAACGAAAAAGTGAATCCTAAAGAATTGTGACCGCAGAAGCTGGTCACAAAATATTTAATAATTCATTTACAAGTGCAGTTCCAAGACTCTTGTCACGTTTAAACTGTAGAAGATCTGGCATTGTATATTTTGGTCTAACACTCTCAATTTTTTTGAAAGTTTTGGTCAATGAAAGGGGTGTGAGGCAGAGTAAGGGATTACCGCTACCTGGACTATTGTACACGGAGAGACGGCAGCTCTTAACTCTCAGCTTGTATTTCTCACGAGTAACATTTTGCAAGTGAGATGTTTTAAAGAATTCTCACTTGGAAGTGTTGTTATCACTGGATATTTTAAGTTCTACCTGACTCGAGGGGCGCAACAAATCTCCCGTAAGTCTACGTATCTGTTATTTTCTTGTCTGTGACCAAGGTCATAATACAATACATAAAAAAATATATAATTGCCATTTTCTGTATAGATTAAAATTACTAGTGAAAATTAGCCCATTAAAATACCCTCAATGAACAGATTGCTTTATCTTAGAACAAAATTTAAGAGATTAAAATTATTGTAATATTAAATGGAAAATTAAATTTAAACTGGACCACCATTATGGCAAATGGTTTAATTAAGCTACTAGTACTGACATTAATTGTAGGTTGCAGCACCTAAGAGAAAAACGCTCAGCCAGCATATTAACTTTGATTTAACTAATGTTCCATTTCTATATTTATATGCTCTATCTGTGATATGTGACAATATGAAGACGTGTGATATTTCTCCCGTGAAGGAGGAAATTGTTGAACTTATCAAGACAGAGCCTCAGAATGAAGATGAATTTGATGATATGTGTGGGCAATCGGGAACTAAAACTGAGGTGAGATATAAAATCTTTTGACTGTGGGGGAGTGGAAGTAAATGAGAGATAGCTTTCGTATTTTTGTTAATTTTATTGAGAAAGAAAACTTTTTTGGCTAAAATATATAAAATAGTGCTGAAGTAGATTTGTTTAAGGTTTATTTTTCCAAACACAAAGTATATTGCTCTTGAATTTTTGTCAAAGCCAAAAACAAATCATTGGATTATTTTGTGGAGATACAACCCAAGAACCGTAACTTTTAGGTGTTCTTCTTTCTCTAAAATTAAAAAAAAAAATCACAAAAATGTATACTATTAATACACCAAAAAAATGCGGAGAATCCAGTGAAACAAAATTCAAGAATATAGTAATGAAACTTTGCTTAGTGAACAATTAAAAACCAAACTCACCCAAATTACGAAGGAACTATTAATATTATTAAATGATCTATCTAATGTAACCACCGAAGCGTTACTTGAATATTACAGAACCGATTATTGCGCGATAATCTTCTGCATCGACCACAATATACTTTTCACAACAGAAGAAATCTTGAAAATGTTTTTTTTTTCTGACTCGGCCTTAAACACTCTTGCACATTCACTAACGACTTTGTATCCATCAAACTTACAAAATGATCGATTAGAACTGAATTAAAACATGACAAAAATTATAACGAGAATAGACACACCTCCTTAACTTAATCAACTGAAAGTCAAATATTAAAATAAAAAAATATACATTTTATTTCTAAATAATGTTTAAAAATAAAATTAAGGCTACTTTCCAACCAAGCATAACTTAACCTTCCAACATACCTAATAAGTTAGTATCTCAATTAGTATTAAGAAAATAAACAATTTCACTTACATGTTATAAAATAACGTCATATCGTACGAGATCGTGGAACAACCATGTGTTTCGACTTAGTTATTATTGATTTTCTAAAAGTTGTGACAGAATAATTTCAAATGACTATAATAGCTGTATTGTACCTTTGGAGTTGCAATTTCCATGTGGGTACTTAAAAAAAATTATGACTTGAAATCTTGAGTTAAATGCATGATCATGTACTTACACATCATTCCCTACTAAAAAAAATCAAACTGTGGGAACAGCACCTGTAAAATAAAAATTTTAAAAGTGTTTGATTTGTTACATTGCAATATATATATATATATATATATATACTATTATTTTTACTACTATTACACACTTAAGAAGTCCACAAATTAAACAAAAGCAATATTTATAATTTTTATAATTTTGATTAACTAATAAATAATGAAAACAAAAGAAACATACAAATATAAATACTGACCAACTTTTTGATTAAATTATGATATTTTGTGTTGTATAGAGTTACTTTTTCTTATAAACATTTAATTGTTTATTGATAAATATTATTAAAATTTTAATTTATCAATGCATAAAAAGGTATGTCAAGTTAGGTAAGTATCTTAGGGCGACTGTTTCAATATCGAATTAAACCACTAGTTTACTAGTGTCACCTGAACAAAACCAAACAAACAAATGTCAACTGAACAAAAATATTTGTTAGTGGAAATTAAAATAAATTAATGCTGAAATACATTTATAATCACTATATAAATTATTTTTAAATACATTTGCGAGTCTTTTGAATGTTTCAGACATATTTTACTAATATATTATATACTAGTATCACCTCCTAAATTTATTACATTTTTTAAAAATCTAGTTAATAGATTTAATGATTTATTTTATCCTACTTAAGAATAAACTAGAGTGTTTAAAAAAGGGGTTAGAAGGGGGCGTAAAAACCAATACATATAAGAAACTTTTGTTATACAGCTAATAAATAAATAATTTAACGGCATACTTCTACTCACAAGGATACGGAGAATCGATTTAAGCTAAAACCAAAATTAATAAAAATATTTGTAATGTTAAACAATTAAATCAAAACTCATCTAAACCACGGGGTATTGCCATATCGCTGAGCTGGATCCTAATATTTCAAGAAAAACGTGTTAATTATGCTTGAAACATTAAGTTTTGACAGTTTGGAATAGTTTATGATAATAAAAAGGATTAATAATTGCATATTTTAATATTTTAATAGCCCGGTTACCCAATAATTTAAACCTAAATAACTTAGATTAAAATTTCGAACATCAGTTTAATATTTATGTATCTTTGTGATTTTGGTGAGTTTAATAAAGTAGTAGATATAAAAAGGTTTTCAAATAATTATAATATGAGTAAGGTATCATTGGATTCTCCGTATCCTTGTGAAGAAAATGATTACATACAATAACTTATTACTTGCTATTTTGTATTAATAAAAGTGTCTTATATGTAGAGGATTTTATGCACCATGACCTTATAGGTTACCACAACTGTTTGTGAATTTTTTTTCAACGATTGAGCCCAGGTTTTAGGCGAACTTTAACTAGTGTGGGCAATGTAATAGAACTGGACCTTGGCCTTTATGAAGTGTTAGAAAAAAAATTAAAGAATCAAGTAAAATTTGTTTTTCTACTGAATAATTATTTTATTAGTTTTTGTTGATTTGTTTAAGCCATTAGGCCTACTTGATTTATTTTTAAATAAGCACCAGATCTCCATAGCTGGATGTGAATTTTTTCCCCTCACTAACTGGATTAAGGTTTCAAGTGAAACGTTAATTATGATACCAGAGTATATCTATTTAATACAACAACAAGGTCTAGGCCTTTATGAAAAACATTGTCAATTCTCTCGAAAAACTATTACACTACTAGTAGAGTAAAACTAGTACTGAAAAAAGGGAACTATGTTACACTACAGAGCATAGGCGTTGACAATTAATTGCAAGAAGGTCCTACATAGCCACAAAGGTTTTAGTTTTTAAACTCTGTGCTACCACAACTGTGTGTGAATAATTAGGGACTTAATACAAATATGCCTGGACCTTTATGAATTACTCGAAAAAGAAATAGTTAAATATGCGAGTAAAAGTTGTTTTTCCACATAACTATGCAATATTTAAATAAATAAAGCATTATAAAGGCCCACTTTTCAATTGATAAACTGGCTGCCAAAATATTAGTTAGGCCTACTTATATTCCTTTGGCCAAACTATTCAATCATCAAAGCATCTTGCATTAATATTTGGTTTAATACTAACGATCACCATAAGTCTATATATTTTTCATTTAGATACGGTATTCATTTTTTAACTCCATTAGCTAGGCTTTCATTTGTTATCTTTTAAAACTATCTCCAATAATCTCTAACAAATCAGTGGCAATAGTTTTCGTTAGTCTAAAACTTTTTTTAATCTAGCTCAACAAATTCTTCAAAATAATTATTAGTTCCTGTTCATAATGTAGGATTTTTATGCTGGTTAAAACACTCTAGCATATCATAAATATCTTAATCGGAATCAAATAGCATCATTAAACTTTATTTTAACGAAATCCAGCAGCACATTTTGGAATGTTTTGAGCAGTCAGCTGACAAAGGGTTTACTCACTAACCTCCACACCTTCTTCAAGTTAGTGAAACCTGAAGTTTATGCTCAGGTTATGTGATAACCTAACATTGAAACAGGTAATAAATATCTTAAGCTGAGGTTATAATTTAACCTCGACAAAACCTGACATTGAAACATTATGAAGGGTTAATTCTATTTAATTTCTATCTTCAGATAAGGTTTATACTGTACTTCCTCTTTAGCATTGTTTTTCCATGTAACGAGAGCCTACTCCTCCAACTCTTTCAGTAAGGACGAGTTTGTGGAGTGAAAAGTTTCACCAAGCTATCCTGTGAGATGAATTTATAGTTACAGTGAACTACAGTGTTACCACCCACTCCACTACCTCCTAGCTACGCCCACACTAGACTAAAAGGAAGGTGGGGGTGGGCTACATGAGATATGTGACAAAGAAAGCAAGACGTTAGCAACAATTAAATAACAATATGAACGTTTTATTCAAGATAACAAACGAAACAATAATTTACATGGTCTCAAAAATCCATCGGAAGTATGTTGAAAATCATATCACTGTTAAAGCACAGTTTCATCAAGCCAATGTTTCCTCTCGAAACGTAATTTTAAGTCAAATCGTTCTATCCGGAAGAGACAACAACTCGACCAAACTACATTGTCAGTTTCACAACAGTGAATATTGACAAAACAACCTTAAATGTTTGACTCTTTAAACAAATCATGACTTTAAAAATATCTAGACAGATGTTTATTTGAATACAAAAAAGAGCCTAATGGGCATCTTGAAATGGTTACCAAAGTTTCTGTTTCACTACATTGAATACAGACAGAGTTAAAGGATAAACTATTATTATTATTATTAGCACCGCGTCTTACTACCCGTTCAGGTTATACACACTTACGCTAATGTGTAATGGTAGGGTGATTGTGAGATGAAATAGAGGACCTACAGTTTAACGTGGAATCCGAACCACGGTGGAGGCCTGGCTCTCCTCACATTCACAAGTTGTGATTAATACACATCTTGTCAGAGGTGAAGGAAGGGTTTGGCAATCAGATAAATTTGTGCCGGGACCGAGGATTGAACTCCGGACGTCAGCACAGAAGTCTGACACCTTACCCCTAGACCACCAGGTCACCTGTTAAAGGATAAAGTTAAATTAAATATCACACAGATATTTATATGAACACGAGAGTTTGGCTTTCTGGCATTATGTCAAACTCCCGTAGGACTATTATATTTCGACACAATGAAGGTCGTTAACAAGAACTCTACTTGTTAACAAAAAAATATGACAAACAAAACTACTAGTTAAAACGTAAGTTAGTCCAATTAAATAATTTGGAAAATTATTTAGTCTAAATCAAACAATCAGCTATACTTTACGTTAATTCAAACAACCATTAAATATGAAAACATTTTCAAAAAAAAAGGAGGAATTTACATTTACTTAGTATACAAAGCTCTGTCAGTTTAAATTAAATACTTCTAACAAAACAAGTTAATAAATGTGGTAATATAATATTTTACGTGACCTCACTGACACTAGCGCCCAAGTGGCGGCAAGACGAATTAACTATCTTATAATTGAATTTAGTTTTATAAAAAAGCATTTAGTAAATAATTTACACTTATTTTGGCTTATTCCAAATAATTACATTACATTAATATAAAATTGAACTAGCCATAATTCAAGTCTATTAAATTAACTTCGATAAGGAAAAATAACACAATACGTCATCATCCTGTAAATTGTCCAAGTCCAGGACAGGACTTCTCCAGACGGCGATGACTATAAAAGTTTACAGGTTGTCTACTGGGTCGCGAAAGTCACCAAAGTCACTAATTTTCAATATTTTAATCAAAAGTCACGAACATATTGTTGTTTGAATTTCCCGCGCATTGTAACAACACAAACTCGTCGAATGTCAATTTACCCACTACCCATGATGCCATGAGCTAACCGCCTGATTGTTTTTACCATGATACCAAAGACAAGGTTAACGTTCGCCATCTAGTTAAACTTTAATGTTGTGTGTGAGTGCATTATACCTATTTATGCATTATATGATGTTCAATCGTTTACCGAAGAAATTTTGTCGTCACAAAAGGTCACCAAAAAGTCACTAATTTTGGTTTGTCCAACTCAGTAGACACCCTGGTTTAAGACATGGATTCTCCTGAAGTGTCTTACAAATTAATGGTCACTATGTTTAAGAACCGCAAGGTTTAAATAGTGTTTCAAGTCGCTTAGGGTTTGAAGGGGGGAGTGTTCACATTGGTCGGTGGCTTCCAACGGTCATTTTTTAAGCATGCATACGAGCACATAATCCTGGATCAGGCTAGGATTGGCTAGCTATCTCCAACACGCACTGCATTGGTGTTAGAGATCTGTTTGACTAATGTTGGTGACGTACAGACATCACGCGATGTGTTCGTGGTTGGTTTAGTCTTGCACGCCGGACTGCAGGATAGTTTCAGTTGTTGTTCTCGGCTAGTTCCAAAAGGATCGACTTAACTTGCTCGCTCGGAACCTCAGCTGTTGGCGCACGGTGGCTCGATCTACCCGCTCATCGATTTAGGAAGCGAGGTGTGTACTCCAGTCTTGAAGGTTGTTCTAGCCAGAAGATACAATTGGAAAGTACAGGAACAGTTTGTGATTGTGGGGAGCAAACTCATATGTTAATTCATGTGATCTGCCGCTGTCACTTTTAAGAGATACCGTTGTAACCTTGTTACCACATGTAAAGAATAAGATTGTTTGGCTCACCGATTCTGCCCCCATTTGGCTCGTCTCGACAAGGCTCCACACAACAAACACATCACGGCACGACTCGTATCTGACTGAACTGAGGGACCTTGGTTTACTGCCCGCCTCTGATTTTGCCTCGCCCAAGAAAAAAACAAGAGACAGTTGACATGCGCAGATCTGGTGCGCACCGACGAGAGTGTTGTGAAAGTAACGGATTTATTGTGCGGCGTGCGTTTTGAATCAAGCCGAGACTGAGTGAGCAGGTTCCAGAACAGTGCTACCCCCTTACCCCTCTTCCCATCCTTGCTTCACGCGCTTTGAGAGCACGTGACTCCTATCGTGTGTATATAATGGCAGGACTCTGTAGTGGTAGTACACATTTCGCTACCATCTCTAGGTGAGACACTTTTGTCTTTGATAGGTTTAGTTTTGTTTATTTCAAAATTCTGTTTGGAATTAATGGATTCAAAATTACTGTTTGGCGATGTTAAGTTAAATTTCAATCATTGTTTATTTTTGTCGGGTCTGCTGGATTTTGATTAGAGACCATGGGACAACGTAATACCGTGGCACGGTTGGACCCAAAACATTTGTCAGATAGAGTAACTCTTTTTATCCGCTTCACGGATGTGTTTACATTTTAAAGCATAGCCATTTTTAAAGTGCAGTATTCTATGGGATTATACCATTGATTATGCTACTTGTTATAAATGAGAATATAATTTATCGGAGGCTTATACTTTGTTGGCTAAACCAAGGGCCGCGAGCCCACGTGCTTAGTCTGCTAACTTTGTTCATATGTTAGGTTTCCCAACTGTAATAAATCTTTCAATAATAAATCTTTATTGTACATTTCTATTGCGCCCGTAAAGGTCGTTAAGATAAACTTTTATTTGGAACACATTGTTTATTACTCTACTAAATTGAGAGTCGCCGATGGCGACGGGCTAATATCCTTATGATATTACCAGAGTCTGTAGTTTACTATTTCTATCTTTGGTTATTATTATTATTACTATCAGATTTTTACGATGGTCAATTTAACTGTAAATTTGTTTGGATTGTTTGATCGGCCATATTGTAGCTTTGAGTCGTGCCCCGGATCTTTTACTGTGTTATTATTTTGTTTTGGCCATTGTGTATGAGTTCAGCGTGTTTCACTCTCACTCTCTATCTTCGAATTTTTGTCATTTGTTGAATAAAAAATAAAACTATCTTGTAACCAACCTGACTGTTATTTATAGGAATAAGAGTACACAGAGGGAGGGTTACACCGTTGATAATTATTAAATTACACTCATTAAAAATATAAAAATGCTATTTATTTTGAGAATGTCTTTGTATATAAAAGGTTTGGCTATGAAGTTTTGCCTGTAGATTGCTATTTCAATGACCACAAATCTAAATGTGTATATAGAAAGTACATATTTGTCATTATATTAAATAAAGCTAGTTCACAAATATTAGGCATAAAAACGGTGTTTTAATAGCAAGCAGCTCCCCAAAGAATCACTTTATATTTTATTTTAAATATTAATTTGACACAAACATAAACTCTAGCATTTGTATTCTGATTTATTAAACTTTTTTAGTGTTTGCAGAACATGTTAACTATAAACACCATTTGTAACATATTTGTGTATGCATAACCTTTGCATTATTGACATGTTTAATTTATATTAATACATGTATGTTTTTTTAATTCTCTAAGGATTCCAATTTGGCGGGAAATTTTAAAGATACTATAAATTATGAAGCACGAAGTCTCCACACCTCAGACGTGGAAATGAAATCTCTGTGGGATGGCTTTCTTCCAATCAAAGAACAAATTAAGGTAGCTACTCTCTATACATTAAATTTTAAATATTTAAATTATCTCTATAAAAATAGCCCCTTAAAACTGGACTAAGGAGTTAAATAAAAATTAATAATAGTTGGAAAACTTTTGAAAATATTTAATTATATATGGAATTTAATTATTTATACTGGAAATATATAGAAATGTATTGTAAAAATTATAGTTTATTTAATAAATTCTTCACAAAAAAATCAAGGATATTGAAATACTATATTTTTAAGGAATTTTTTTAATTAAAATTTCAAAATGCATTATAGTTAATTTTTAACATACCGACATTAATATTTAATCCGTCAGAATTGAAAACCAAGAAATGTCAGTGTGTTAGTTTTTTCAAAGGAAAGTATGGATTATTTTAGTAAGTTCATCAAATTAATGAAATCTTTATATATTTCTCAAAAATATCTAAAAAATTTGACTTAAAGCTGTAAAAATAACTTTAATTCTCTTAGTTAAAATAGAATTAAAGTACAGTTGTATTTCAACAAAATTGCTAATTTGTCTTTTCGAAACTATTTTTTGAATCAAGCAGTGTCTTAATTTGAGACAATCAAGCACTCTAAGCGCTATAACACTTAGATGCCAACATACAAAATAGAAAGAGAGAAAATAAAATGAGAAGTGTGCCACGTCTTCTGTTTATCTTATGATAATACTTCCCCTTTTCCACTGACGCTAATAAACAGCCACTCTACTATTGGCCTCAAGGCAACATTGGCAGCATTTCTGGTGGGATGCAATGTCGAGTCATGTTGTTTGCAGATAGTAATGTAGGGCAAGAGTTAATAAGGAGTACAAGTACAAGAGTTAAAAGCTAAGTTTGCCAAGTTAACAATACTTTGTACCACAAGTAGTATGGCATGTTAAATGATAAGAAATGTCACCTATAGACAAAATCTTTTACTGCCTTATAAATAGGTACACTAATAATATTTTCACCTATTGCTAGGGAACAATTGGCTAGTGTATTAAGGTAAATGGTTCGCATGTGCATCTAACGTTTTTCACATGTTCCAACAGTTTATTAATTTAACCATCCACGCATTAACCACATATCAAATGATCTTCTTTTTGTAAAGGTTTTAAAAGCAATGCTTTGGCGAGTAGTGTAGAGTACAAAAAATTTTCTTTTTATAAAATTGACTATTGTGAAGTATTTTTATTTATGTTTATAAGAAGAGGATCTTACATTTCTGGAGTTGTTACCGCAACCCAATGTTCTATGGAGAGACATATGTGTACGAAGGTTAGTCTTAGAAATGTGGTTTTCAGCTTGCTTATTTCCTCAGTTCTTTTTTAATCCTCTGCAAAGGTGCAGTTTTTAAACTTGCAATGCCCAAAATCAAAAATATATAAGTATTTTTAGAGTAGCTTTTGGGGTGAAAATCTCTATTCCCCCTGTTTTCCTTTTCTTTTTTTTCAGGCACAAAAAATTCCTTTTATCTTCCTGGTTTTTCAGGTACATACCTACCCTGTTCATAACAAACTTCCAGATATATCTTTTCAGGGTTTAATAACTATCTCGAGTTTAATTTTTGTCTGGATTTTCATTGAAAATCCTCTAAGATATTCCTAAAGTTAAAAACCCAGAGGAAGTCAAATCTTGGGCTTGGGGTGTACGTACATTCAACAGAATCACGTCGACTTATAATATACCTTGGTAACATTTCATATGGTTAAAACTTTGGATAACTTGTAGTCTTCATTTATTATTGCAGGTACAATGTTTTACTAGAGTTATAATTATGCTGCAATGTTTTCCTCAAGAGAGTGAGGTCTAATTATTTAGGAGCCCCAAATACTATACTATAATACGTTACTATACCTGTACAATAGGTATACCTTTCATAAACCTGTGATTCACACACACACACATCTTAAATGTAATATTTACTTAACCTAATATATATGCGGCCCATTTTGTTTGTCTTTAAAGAAAAATGTTTATTTGTACTGTATTTGTAGGAAGAGTCCGACACTTCAAACTGTGTTCATGAAATTGTGAAGACTGAAATTAAGTTATATGATTCCTATCTCGGAATTATGGACTTAAACAAAGACTACTTAACCCCGGTGGACAAATCTGAGGTATTCAGCTATAATTTTAACTTTAATTTTTAATACCGCGCCCTAGTACTCGTTTGGGTTATACGCTTATTTACTAATTATGTTCATGGCTTTTAGGATTAGGAAGGCTATATATAAAGGAAGCTTACCTGCATTGGCGTGGAAAACCATTTTGGTAAAACCACCTTCAATACACCTCACTGAAATTCGAACCTTGATCTCCTCGTCATCGGTAGTCTTAGTCTACTTCAAGGTGTTTTTTTATGAATTAAAACATATAATAATAAAACTACTTCTGGTATCACACCTATTAATTTTGTCAGTTTGTTTTACTATATTATTGAAATTGCAAATAAGTTTATATAAAAATCCTTATTATTTCCTTAATCCTTAATATTTCTATTTTAAGAAAACAATTATATTAGGTAATGACATTTCCTTTCATTTTTAAGGTAATAAGTTGGTAATTGTACTTTTAAATATAAGATAAATAATCATTAACATACAAAGTGTAAATTAATTACTGTATGAAGTGTCTATTTATATATTTGTTGTGGTATAACTCTGGACCATTGGTGCGATAAATCAAGGGTCAAACAGTTCTAAGTTGTGTCTAGGATTCAATTGTATACTAGTTTAAGATATTTGAAGACCCACCTCGGGGACGTAGTTAACTGGTTTCATGCTTAGCTTAACTTACGAGGACGGGGAAATCGATGTTATATTTTCGGTTGGGTGAACTTGGGGCGGTTTTTCCTAATTGGTTATCTATTCTCCCTCGACACAAATCACTTACTATAAATTCAACCTTCTCAATTCCTAGAGCATTCGCATATAGCCCAAACTGGTATTAAGACGTGGTGCTATAATTTAATTTAATATACATTTTTTAATATCTTTATCATAATTTAATTATTTGTTCTATTTATGCTTACAGATTAAACTGGAACAAGATCAATTTACTTTGTCAAGTGAAATAAAGTCAAACATCCTTGCACAAACAAGCTCTGATTTTAATTTTAATATTGAATGTGTTAATGAGAATAAAGATTTATCTTATAATGCTCTACACAATAAAGCAGAGTGCAGGAACATTTTACTAAAAATAGAACGTTGTAAATTAAAGGAAAATATTACAAGAGAATATAAAACATCTTCTTTAAAATCTGATCAAACAAAATATGGTAAAGAACATCAAGGTGCCTTAAGTGAAAATGTATATAAATCACAAGCTCGTTCAGATAATCATTTAACATGTAAGGAATTTCAAGATGATGTAGAAATCAATATGATATTAAGTAAGCATCCTAAACTAGGAGGATTTGGTGTATCAGCTGAAGCAACTGAGATAAAATGTAAATTGGAAAATTATACTAAGAAAGGAGAATATTGTATATTAAATGGAGAAGGAAGGAAATGTAGAACTGAAAGTTGTACTAAGAAGGTTAAGGCAGGAGGACATTGTGTTGCACAAGGAGGAGGAAGGAAATGTAGAACTGAAAATTGTACTAAGATGGTTCAGAAAGGAGGACATTGTGTTGCAAATGGAGGAGGATGGAAATGTAGAACTGAAGATTGTAATAAGTTTGCAAAGAAAATAGGACATTGTTTTCCACAAGGAGGGGGAACGAGATGTAAAATTGAAAATTGTACTAAGTCAGCTCAATCAGGAGGACATTGTGTTGCACATGGAGGAGGACGGAAATGTAGAACTGAAAATTGTACTAAGTTTGCTCAGAAAGGAGGACATTGTGTTGCACATGGAGGAGGATGGAAATGTAGAACCGAAAATTGTACTAAGTTGGCTCAGAAAGGAGGACATTGTGTTGCACATGGAGGAAGGAAATGTAAAACTGAAAATTGTATTAAGGCAGCTCAATCAGGAGGACATTGTGTGTCACATGGAGGAGGAAGGATATGTAGAACTAAAAATTGTACTAAGTTTGCTGAGAAAGGAGGACATTGTTTTGCACATCGTGGAGGAAGGAAATGTCGAACCAAAAATTGTACTAAGTTGGCTAAGACAAGAGGACATTGTGTTACACATGGAGGAGGACGTAAATGTAGAACCGAAAATTGTACTAAGATGGCTCAGAAAGGAGGACATTGTGTTGCACATGGAGGAGGATGGAAATGTAGGACCGAAAATTGTACTAAGTTGGCTCAGAAAGGAGGACATTGTGTTGCACATGGAGGAAGAAAGAAATGTAGAACTAAAAATTGTACTAAGTTTGCTGAGAAAGGAGGACATTGTTTTGCACATCGTGGAGGAAGGAAATGTCGAACCAAAAAATTGTACTAAGGTGGCTCAGACAAGAGGACATTGTGTTGCACATGGGGGAGGACGGAAATGTAAAACCGATAATTGTATTAATGCAGCTCAATCAGGAGGACATTGTGTTGCACATGGAGTAGGAATGAAATGTATAACTAAAAATTGTACTAAGTTTACTTAAAAAGGAGGACATTGTTTTGCACATGGAGGGAGGAAGCAATGTAAAACTGATAATTGTACTAAGAAGTCTAAGGCAGGAGGACATTGTTTTGCACATGGAAGAGGTTTGAGATGTAACTCTAAAGATTGTACTAAATTTGCTGAGAATGTAGGACATTGTTTTGCACATGGAGAGGGTATGAAATGTAAAACTGTAAATTATACTTATATTGCTAAGGCAGGAGAACATTGTTTTGCACTGGGG
>CABFWO010001676.1:78049-91789 GCA_902155825.1 Timema genevievae
GGGGGGGGGGGGGGGTTTGAGATTTAAAACTGAAAATTGTACTAAGTCAGCTCAATCAGGAGGACATTATGTTGCACATGGAGGGGGATGGAGAGGACTCTCCCTTGTTTGCCTTGAACTACTCGCTCTGAATGTCAGAAGCGACTTTCAGAGAGGATAGGTGTCTTGATTCTGCCTAAAGTAACAATCTGTAGTCACAGATCATAACCTTTATTTCTAAACGTGTAGATTGGTTGTGGAGGGAAATGGAGTTGGAGGGTGAAGGCTTGTGTGATGGGAACGACAGAGTTGTGTGGAGTTGCTAGTTCAAGCCCTCGTGCACTGTGATGGAA
Source organism: Timema genevievae (assembly GCA_902155825.1). Lineage (NCBI taxonomy): Eukaryota > Metazoa > Arthropoda > Insecta > Phasmatodea > Timematidae > Timema > Timema genevievae. The sequence continues at coordinate 78,382 of CABFWO010001676.1, forward strand.
ACACAAGCGCAGTTGGGCCCGAAGTGAGTTGGTTTAGTGTGCAAGTCAGATCTAGACGAGCTGAAAGAAATTACATAAATTTATATTAGACACTAAGCGAACATGACTTTGATGAAAGTGAAGGTACTCAATTACTCAAGCTTATGGGGACATTTGGGGATGGAGATCCAAGTATTTGACAAAGCTGAGAACAGGAGTGGTTGGTAGCAAAGGGTTGATTGGAAGGTGTGTAGCTGCTATGCTCAAATGACTCTTCTTTTCTGGTCAGTTGCCATCGCAGAAGAATTCGGTTACAGCTTCCAGAAGAAGCATCAATTTTGTTGTCTTGTCAGGAGCATTTTTTAACCGTACGAGATACTTCCTAAGGAGTTGCAGTAAGCCCACCACGTTGATTTCCTTGAGGATCTGGAGAAGGTCCTTCGAGTCCAAGGATTCTTCCGTGGAGCAGTCTTCTTGCTTGTCCTTCCTGGCAAGATTCTTGACAACCCCACTGTAAGATGGTTGATTCAATCCTATTGTTCCTGCTGATGTTGGTTGGCTAGAAGAAGGTTGCTGGCCAGTTAAGGGTTTTAGATTCCCAGCCACGTGGGTAGAAGGGCTAGCCCCTTTGTATTCCCCCTCTTTTTTCTTTTTTAACACCTGATTTTTTTCTCCAGTTCTCGTAGATAAGTAGGGCAGTTGCGGTAGTTTGCTGCGTGCTGCCCCTTACAGTTCACGCATTGTGCTGGTGTTGTCCTCTCTTTTTTCTGGCATTCTACCGTCAGGTGCTCTCCTAGACACTTGACACAGCGCGGTTTTTGGGCACAATGGTTCTTAGAGTGTCCAAAGTGTTGGCAACGATGGCACTGTAGGATTGTACTCTGTGAATCTCTATACTCCTCAATCTTGACTACAGTATGATTGATAACCGGTATCTTAATATTTCAAAAACCCCTTCTGTCCTCGCTAAAGTGCATAAAAATATCGGTAGGGGTCTCGGTGTCATTTATTGTGGAGATGATTTCGAGTAGAACTGTGTCACATCGCTCGGCGTGAATCCCCTGTCTTCCAGTTCCGCCTTTATATCTGAGCATGGCATACTTTTGTGAAGGCCCTTGATGACAGCCTTGAAGGGCTTGTCCTTGGGAAGTACATACGTAAAGTGTTCTAACGTGTTTTGTTTGAGTAGCTTAGCAGGGCTGAGTGATCCCTGAAGGAGGTCGTGACTACCTTAATCCCCTGTGCAATACATTCATTGATGTCTACCTCCGAGTCGGAAGATATTTCCCCTCTGGATTTGTGTTCAAAGTTTGTTGGCCCTGTCAAGGGCCGCTTTATTCAGTGTAACACCTGGCTATTATGTCGCCTATGAGGATTTTGGGAATGTTGTGTGCGGGCACTGGGCACCAGGCAGTACAATGGTGAGTCCCCAGCCCGATAACGTGCAATGGAGTACGGCCTAGCCCGTGTGGGATCGTCACCCGTACTCCCGTCAGTGTATCCAGCCCCGCACTGTGTTGGATTGCGTGGGGAATTCTAATGTGCCTCTCGGTGCTGATATTGATTTGACAATTGCTCTCTTCGGCCGCTGATTCCTCGTCCGCTGCGCCACGTCTTCCACCTCTGAAGACTCTCGATGACGAAGTGAATTGTTGGTGCTGCCTGGTCCAGGTTTTAAAAAGGGGTGGAGAGGTAAAACTGAAAATTGTATTAAGTCAGCTCAATCAGGAGGACATTGTTAAGCACATTAAGGGGGAAGGCAATGTAAAACTGAAAATTGTACTAAGAAGGCTCATTTAGGAGGACATTGTTAAGCACATTGAGGGGCAAGGCAATGTAAAACTGAAAATAGTACTAAGAAGGCTCATTTAGGAGGACATTGTTAAGCACATTGAGGGGGAAGGAAATGTAAAACTGAAAATTGTACTAAGAAGGCTCATTTAGGAGGACATTGTTTTGTAAATGGAGGAAGAAAGAAATGTAAAACTGAAAATTGTACTGAATTTGCTGAGAAAGCACATTGTTTTGCACATGGAGGAGGAAGGAAATGTTAAACTGAAAATTGTACTAAGAAGTCTCATGTAGAAGGACATTGTTGTGCACATGGAGGAGGAAGTATATGTAGAACTGAAATTTGGACTGAGAGGGCTCAGGTAAGAGGACATTGTAAAGCACATTGAAGAGGAAGGCAATATTAAACTGAAAATTGTATTAAGAAGGCTCATGTAGGAGTACATTGTTTTCCAAATGGAGGGGGATGGAGCTGTAAAACTGAAAATTGTACCAAGTCAGCTCAGTATAATTGAAAATTGTATTAATTTTCCTATGAAACAGAACATTGTTTTGAACTGGAGCGAGGAAGGAAATGTAAAAACAAAAAATTTATACTTAACAAAGATTAAAAGGAGAATGATGCAAATTTCATAAAGAGGTAAAAAAATACATCTCAATAATCATTCCGAAGCTTGCTCGCTCAAAAAGAAATTAAATTTATTTTAGTATGATCCAAACATGAAAACTTGTTTTTTTGGTACCATCCTTGTTAAGTATTTGTGTTACAAACTTATTTTTAATAAAAGAATCAAAACGAGGAAGTTAAAATCTAGTAGAAATTTAAATACAATGTTTATATAAAGGGGAGGGGGAAACAAATTAGTAAAAACCACCCTTTCCACACACAACTTGAATCCGAACCTCAATCTCTTCATCAGAAATATGGCGGCATGTGCCATAGGACCACTAGTTCATTTGTAATCTTGTATTAAGCTTCTTTATAAAATATAATGTAGTAGTGCATTTAGAATTGGAACTATAGATACAAAATAATATTGGTCTTAATATTCTATTCCATTATTGTACAACACATTTGGTATATACAAATTATTAGAACTTAAGCATATAACCCGAACTTATAGCGTAGTAAGACGTGGTTATATAATTTTTTCCTAAGGTGTAATGACACTGTTCTGGGCCCCTCTCAGCCATTTGAAGGTCATGGATGAAGTATATAATATATTTTTAAAGAACAGTATATATAAATTTCTTTTCATGCTTCATCCATGCATGACCAGGCAAAATTGAACGATTTTATTTTCAGTACAATATTCTAAATTCAAGTTATATCTTTATTATTAAAATCATTTTGATTAATTATTATTTATTTTACTGTGTTTCAAACCTATAAAGTATTTTCAAAAGTAAATTCAAATATAATACGTACTGTACCTTAAGTTTTAAGAGACGGACTTTCCGTTCAATATTTAAAAGCGGTGATTAGTTGACTAGGTTTTAGATGAACTACAATATTAGGACAACCAATAAGAAGCTACCTCTCATAACATCAGACTGTCAAGAGCTCTTATTGGTTGGTTTAACACTAAAGAAAAGGGTCCCAGAGGTAAGGGGTAGGTCGGATATTTGGGGCAGGAGAAGCTTTTTCTATGAAGCACGGAAGTATACTCCGCGTTGGTTTGCCATACAATTAGGATTTGTGTCACCGTAATCTTGATTTTTTAATATTAAAATGGTGAATTAATTCAATAAATAGTTCATTCATGTTGAACTCAACTAGCCTGGGAAGTTATTTAAACAAAATCCTCAAAAATCTATAGTGAGTGAGGTATAACTTAATCATAACTATCACCCGGCCCTGTGTTAGGCTTAGTTTATAGTCATCCATAACTCATAACTAATAGGGAATAGCGCATAGTGTATAGTGCACAATTTATAAGAAAATTACTAAGGTTTATAATGCAACGTAGTGAATAAAGACATTCATAACATTTGTCTGAGAGGTGATCTCCTTTCGCGCGTGGTATTTTAAGGATACTACCTCTATGGATATGTCAATCGTTGGTCTTCAAAATAATTTACATACTTACAAATATAATATACTTGTTCCCTTTAACACTCTAATTTTACTATCTGTATTATAATCTGAGAGATAAATATTGGTACTGTTTACTAAATAGTATTAATCTGAATTTATATATTTAGCATTTAATGGCAGACCATCCAGAATTGCATTTCTGGCTTTTTATCATCACGGGTAAATGAATTTTATAGAACCCATCCTTCTATATTTAATAGTATGTTTGAATTATTTATCTTCATTTGAGGACAATCTGGTTTAGTGGTTGAATGAAATGAGGCTAGAGTACAAGGGCGTTGCACGAAATGTATTTTTTGGAGAGGGGTTATGTGGGTTTAGACAGTGAATTTTCCAACTCCTGGTGTTTTAAACCATAAAAATTCCTAAGTGACCAAGGCAAGTACAAAAACTACATTAATAGGAGGTGCGGGGTTCCTCCCCCAAGCAACAGAAACAAAACCATCTTCTGTAAATTCAACCGTATATTCATTGTCACTTTCATTTTCATTCATTTTCAATTTAAAATCACAATATAAAACTATTTAACGATAATTAAAGGCCAATATGGCGACCAACTTCTAACTTATAAAATAGTATTTGAAAAATATCGAATTATGTTTTCCATAAATCTTATTGGCTAGATTTTTCTCGGGATAATATCGTTTCACAACTCGTGCATAACGTATAAGAAAAGTTAAAGTTAAATCAACTTTATGCACTGTGAACTATTTCACTATTCACTATAAATCGATTATAGACGCCATCATTAAAAAGAATGTATTTCAACTTCTTGCACACTATACACTATACACTATTCGCTATTAGTTATGAATTATGCATGAATATAAACCAAGCCTTAACTGCGCAGTACAATAATCAGCACCCCAAGATGGACGAATAGGGCTTGTTAGATGTGAATGCTATAATTGCCACCCAACCCTGGGGCGTGTGTAACGTTACAAAGGTTATTTTTGGGAAGATATGTTTAGCTTGATATGTTGTGTAAATATTAGAACTGGTCAAAATAAACACCAATCTAAATAAGAATAAAATTAAATAGCTCATTTTCCGTCAATTTGCAGTACATGTAGAATTATTACATAAATTCTTCTACCAGCTGTTAGATCTACTACACCACAACCGATATTTTTGTTCAAGAAAAACGTCACAAAATCGTTTTTCCGCTCCACCTTGGTCAGAACCAATTGGTTGTAAGCCCTCGATACCAAGACGTAACCAATTAAATCGCGAAAACTCTCCCTATGTAATCCTGAGCTTAAAAACATAACTAACGAACAACTGAAAGCGAACATTGCAGATCAAATAATGAATATAAATATGATTTACAAATATTTTCGTCATAAAGTTCATATGTAAAACCTAGAGTGAAATACCCTATTTATAAGTTGATTTAACTTTAACTTTTTTAATTGTTTTTCAATTAACTTGGGCATAGATCACCCTTATCAGCCGATTAAAACTGTAAGAGAGGATCAGACCAATTAAAACACCAGGATACATAACAGACGAAAACTATTTTCAGTCCCTATTTGAAAAATCTTTTAGTAGCAATTATTGTTATGATAGTATTTATAAAAAGGAATATCTTGTGTGTTTCTTTGCTGTCGAGAAGTTCTTTGAATATCTTGAACTTAGGAAGTTTGACCTGGATGAGGAACCACTCCAAACAATTAGGGAATATAGGTCGCTGGATATGGAGACTTTCTAGGTACAATTTCACTACCCTTCATATCACCGGGAAAATGAATGTGGTAGCAGATGCGTTATCTCGCATGTACGAGGATATTGATCCTGTTAAGGAGGACCGTGAAGCCGATCCGCTGTGGGTCATACATACCATCCCCGAATATTTTATCTCTATTGGTAGTCACCAATCAGAGGACGATTTTTGTAGACAGGTGATCGGGAGAGTTAGAGCTGGAGAGATCGGGGTGAACTACAGCATCCGTAAAGGCCTCATGGTAGCCACTGTTAGGGGGAGAACTAGATATTGCATTCCTGAAAAGTTTAGGCCCATGCTTCTCAAATATTTTCATGACTCCGTGCTCGGTGGCCATTGTGGTATTCTCAAATCTGAGCGAAAGGTCTCCAAAGAGTTTTTCTGGCCACACTTATCTAGGGACGTTATAGATTATATGCGTAGGTGCGAGCTGTGTCAAAAGGCCTAAACCTCCCAAAACTCCAAGGTCAGGTTCCATTCTGCTGACATTGCCACGCGTCCCTTGGAAAAGGTTTTTGTTGACTACATTGGGCCTCTCACTGGCTCTTCCCTGGGTAACAACCCGATCTTAATTGCCATAGATGCGTTTTCTAAATTCGTGGTACCGATTCCTCTCAGGAACATGAAGGCTACGACGACGGTGAACGCCCTGCCTAGGCGGGTTTGGGCATTACTTAGGACCCCAAGGATTAAAGTGAGTGAAAACGGACCATGTTTTAGGTCTAAAGCGTTCCAGGATATGTGTTTTTCGTGGGGTATCAGGCACGTGACTACCATTCCCTACAATCCTTCCCCGAATCACGTGGAACGTTTCAACCGCAATTTGAACGTGGAGCTGACCGTCTTCCACCACCGGGATAAACACCTGGACTTCTCGAACATTGCATTCAATTCTGCATTCCATGAGTCTGTTAAAGCAACCCCAGCTTCGATTTTCCTTAAGAGGGATTTGAACCATCCCCTTCTTACCACTTGAGATGTTGACCCACTTTTGAACGAGACTGGTGACCACCCTTTTGCTGAGAATTGTAAACTTTCCTTTGAGAATATGAAGAAGTCGCAAAGGAAAGTGGCTTCCACTTATAATCAGAGACGAATCCCCGTTTCATTTAAGGTTGAGGACAGTGTTGTTTGCGAGAGTTTTCAGGCGGTAGATAAATTGTCGTCTAAGCTGGCGTACAAGTGGAGTGGGCCATGGGTCTATCAACAAATTCTTAACACCCATCTAAGTGCTACTAAGAGAGATATAAGATCCGTATTTAGCTCGTCGGGCTCATGTCAGCCACCTCAAAGCAGTGGTACAATGAGTCAATGTCCTGCTTTCTATTTTTAGCGCGTAGGTATTGTTTATTTAAGTGTCGCATATTTATGTATTAAATTTATTCTATGCTCTTATAATATAATTAATTTGAATAGGGGGCACCTATTTCCAATATAATGCAAGGGATAATGTGATATATAAAATTATAAAGTTCAAACTATTTCGCCTGGGACTTGTGTTTCCGTGCAAGATTAAGTGCGCACCTGTGCATCAGTCCAGCCAAAAGACACTATGAGTTATGTACTTTCTTTGAGAAGACTTCGCCCTTAAGCGATATCTGCGGGATGGCAATCTCCATGAACTATGTGCCAAGTTTGCCTAAGTCCCTCCGAGGTTGGGGGAACCTAGTTAGACTCAACTAAAACTATGTCAAGCGTGGCTATTCATGAAATTTGGTATTGTAGTTTAAGATTCATATTTGCTGATTTTGTTCTCAGAGAGGCTTTCCTCTTCCTGTTGGCTCCCTCTCACCCCCCTCCCCTTCTGTGTCTGGAGACTAAGTGCTGAACAGTCCCATGGCTCGAGGAAGGAAGTCAGAAGTCGACTAAGCAAATAGACCCTGTCATTTGGAAGCAACAAGAGCCGACCTCAGTGAATCAGGTGGCAAAGAAATGGCAGGAATGTTATGACCCGGGTCACTTCACTCCGGCGAGATCTTTTTCTAGGGTTGACGAACTACAGGATAGCCCACAAAAAAGTAGCCCGCCTCCTATATCCAGAAGGCACCTCACTCTGAATTGGAGGTCAATCCCCTTCCACCCATATTGTGATTTGAATAATGAGAGAGTGAACTGCTTATCTAAAGCACAAGACAGGGTGGAAGGGGATTGACCTGCTACAATTCAGAGTAAGGCGCTTGCTGAATAAAGGAGGTGGGCTACTTTTCCGTGGGCCACCCTATACTACTAGTATGGCCACTGGATATATCGATGGCCTGCCCATGGAGGTCACCCTCAAAGGGCCTTTGGACGAGACTCGTGTCTTCTCCACTTCGAAGCAGGCTGCGAACGGTGTTGATGGCACCTCCTTGTCGTTCCCACTAAGCTGAGGACGCTTCTCCTTCTTTTTAAGGGGGGATGATATAACAAGTTACAAATAACAGTTAAAATCAAATGGCATAAAACTCACCCTCCGACCTGTTGGACTCTATCACCTGCGCACATAGCCATGACTTCCTATATCAAACACACTACACCACAGACTAAACGGAGGTGTGATTTGACTCTCTGCACAAGGAAAGTCACGCCCAGGGAAAACAAGCGAAGACGGCTCGGCGCGCCTTGTTATTATTTCCTCCGCCTGGATTGTTCTAGCACATTCTACTAGTTCCCAGGATGCCCGAGACCTTTCCCAACGCTCTCCGTTCTCATCCCTTCCACTCCTTTTCCCCCCTTTTTCCCTTAATCTCTGTGTACATATTGTTTTGTGTGCACGCTATATATGGCGATGTTTTGTTGGTATCGATACTCATTTTATTATCGGCTTAGCATGAGGTGAGAGCTGAAACTTAAGTTAGGACTTAACTTCAACTATTCAAAATTCCCTCTCGGCTAAATTATGGGATCGTTTCTAAATTATTTATTTGGGCATATAATTTAGATATGTATTATGGGACTAGGATTTATATTTGGTATTAGCGTGGCTAATGGGTAGCCATGTTTAAATTAGAACATTGTCTATTGGGGATTCTAAGTTTATCCTCGATGTTAACGTAACTTCTGTTTAGCCATTTGGTGGCTAGCGTTTGATCGAGCTCTCGCTTAGGCTATTACCATCTAACTGAGAATTAATTAACGTCGTTAGCTAAGTAATTATTGTCTGAGCAGTATTAGATTTTATAGGTCAAAATTTACATTTTGTTGTAATGAGAAAGCAGAAAGCTTAAAATTTTTAGTATGGTGTGTTATAACTTTATAACTCAAAGGTTCATAGTTTGTTGTTATGAGAAAGCTCAGTGCTTACATAATTAGAATGGTTCCTTATAACTTTATAACATTAAAGTTTACATTTTTGTTGTGAGAAAGTAGAGCGCTTAAACTATTAGTATGGCCCATAAATAAATCTACATTCTTGTTATAGAGAGAGGGCACAACCTTATTTAACCAGTATCCTGCTTTATAACTTTAATTGCTTCAGTGTAGCTTTTTGTTGTGGGGAAGCAGAGCATTTAAATATTCATTATTTTATTATCTAACCTTAATGCTCCTGAGTATATTTTGTTGTCATGAGGCATTTTATAATTTATACCATCATATCTCCTAACTACTATGTTGCCGTAGTGCGTATTATTGCTACTAGATGGCAGGGCTCTTATAAATAGATTATGTCTTGATATTGTATAGTTCAAATAATGTTGTCACAAGATGGCACAGTCATTAAAGTTTAATATTTGATCACGTTATATTTGTAATCTTTTGATTGTTCTAGTTACTTTTACCAGATGGGAGAACAGTTTAGGTTTAGGTTACTTCCAATCTTGACTTGTGATAAGTACATTGTTGTCTATATTGAAAAAGAGAGTTATTCTTGTCCCTGGAAGCCACAAGGTGGTGGAGTTCTAGTAACTTTGTGTAAATATTGTTATTGTATAAATATTTAATTTATTATTTTTCAATAAAACTATTGTTCTCTTGTAACTCCCTGAATATTAATTTTCTGAGTAGGTGATTACAATAGAAGTCCACCTTAAATTAGGGTAGAACACTCGCATTTATCAGTGAAAATAAATTGCAACATCTAATTTAAATAAATTACTAAATGAATGATATTAAGTTTATATTAAAACTTCTGAAAAGTAATTTAGTAATAGGCTTACTTATGTAAACAGCCAACGGTAAATATCCAGAAAGTAGCGTTTCTAGGAAAGACCAGCAAATAAAGAAATATTCAATACTAGCTGATACCCGTCGTGGCTACGCCCGACGAAAAGTTTAAACATTATTGTTGTAAAATTAATGTAAAATCAAATGTTGGGAATAATCCTATATGTTATTCCAGGACATACTCTACCTACGTACCAAGTTTCATTCGAATCCGTTCAGCAGTTTTGGCGTGATTGAGTAACAAACATCCAAACACACAAACTTTCGCATTTATAATATTATTAAGATTAAGATTATTATTAATCAATTTACCAATAATTTTGTTTTATACGATTTTATGGTATATAGAACACATAAATAATTCAAACACAGAGTAATAATTAGTTTCAAAAACATTTTATGTGGGTACTTAATTACTTTCAACATTTAGTTTTGAAAACTATGATTAAAAAAATAACCTTTAACTTATTTGCTGTCCGTAAATCACAGCTAAGAAATAGTCGTACATATCTATTATCCTATAATTAATCCAAAAATTTGATATTTTTTTTTATCAAATATAACCAATACAATACTATTTTGTTTAAGAGTTACAGTCGACTCTGGTTAAAATAAACCTTAATAGACTCAGATATTTTGTTCACTATTTTCGAGGTTCACTAAAACAGATTTATTTTTAATCTGTAAGTAGTGGACTAGTGACAAATAAAAATAAGAGTTCAAATACCATCGCTATTTATTAAAATCTATCAATTAATCTAAGAAAAAATATTGGTTGTATGCCAATTTTTACTGTATACTGTTTTAGTTAATATTTTTTCCAGATCCTTCTCTAGAGTCTGTGATTTTTCCACACTTAATTCCACACTATCCATGCATTCAAAGCATTAAACTGAGTAGAAAAAGTATAATTTTTTGAGTTTCATATACTCTCTCAAAGAAAGGGATTAGTGAAAACCATATTTTTAAATGGCCACAAACTGTAATTCACTATCCTGTAACTCCTGTCTTATTAATACAACTTAGAAGACTGTCTTCCTTCACTTGCCACAGACAAAGGTATTAAAACTTAAGCAAGCTCAATGAGTGCAGTGACTGTTTCATCTCAGCCCTCCCTCCTGATTCCTTTTCCACATTCCGTACTCAGTGTAGCCAACTGTACGATCAGGAAACTACTTTTGATATAATTTCACAACCTGTACAATCCAATTTTAGGATATTTTCTAAAATTAATATCCTGTGGCCCTGTTATAAAGTAACAAATTTTACATCAATTCTTTTTTTTATGTATAAAAATTGGTGGGTTTATCAATATAATGCCAGAAAGTAGTATCCTACTGGTAAAAATACAATCTATTTCAGGTCCATGTACTATCGTTTGAAACTATAGAGTTGGCAACCCTGTCCGTACTGTACTTTCAGTCAAGCTTTGTGCTATCAAATTAAGAAATCGGGTAAATAATCTGTGTCTTCTAGTTCAAACAACTAAAAAGTTATGTTACAAATGTATAATTATGATGTTAGAATGACATTTCTTATTGAAAGTTTCAATTTTCCTGTTCACTAAAACGGAAGTTGGGGATTCATTATAAATGAATTTTTAACACATATTGAAATGTATGTTAGCTGGGACCAATGAATTAGGTTCATTATAGCCGAATGTTCACTACAACCAGAGTTGACTGTAGCTAAATACTATTTTATTTGAAGATCAATTAAAGATGGTATTAGGCCTACCTGTGGTATTAAAGTTTATAGAACTAAAAAAAAAATTGTATGAATAGCAATGAGTATAATATATTTATTAATCTATGTACGTATACATAAAATATAAGAATATCTCTAAAAATTGTGCAACCTTTTTTTTTCTTTTTTTTGCTCAACAACAGTGTATTCCATTAATACCGAAAAGTGTTTGGAAAAACTTTATATTTCTAGAGATGCCTCAGAGTGAACAGTACAAACTTGAATAATAATAATAATTCCCTCTTTGGTGGCCACAATGTCTAAGGCGCTTCTCTTGAAATAGACTAGACTGTCGATGACGGGGAGATCGTGGGTTTGATCCCAGTCGGGTGTACTGAAGTTTATTTTTTCTTAAATGGTTTCCCACTAACTTTCTTTACCAATGCGGGTACACTTCCTCTAAATTCAACCTTACTCATCTCTAGTCCATTAGTGTAATTAGTACATTAGCATATAACTGAACGGGTAGTAAGACGCTGTGCTAAGAAATATATATAATATTTTTTTAACACCACGTCTTACTACTCGTTAGGGTTATACACCTATAACCAAACTACCCTAATGTGTTAGGAATGGGGAAGGTTGAATTTAGAGGAAGTGTACCTGCATTTGCATGAAGGTAGCGTGAAAAACAATTTAGAAGGGGAAACCCACCCTTAGTGCACCCGACCAGGATCGAACCCCAATATCCCGGTCATCGGGAGCCAGTCTATTGCAAGAGTAGAGCCTTAGACCATGTGGCCACCTAAGCGGGTCTAATGTTATTTAAAACTATTCTTCTTCACTTGATTGATTGCTATCTTCTATCCACACCAATTTACTATGTTCACATTTGCCATCCTTCGAAAGACATGCTTGGATTGTAATATCAGAAATAATTCTAGAACTAACACAAGTTTCATCCTCTTGGCAGTCAATCTCACATACATCCGGCTTTTTTAAGCAATTAAAATCGTTATCCTTAAAATCCATTCTTTTACAAATAGCGACGTCCACGCAGATGGGGAATTCACCGGAACACGGGTCATCGGCACAAGGATCGGCCGCAAAACCCATTTTCACTGTCACCATCACCAAGGCACCGAATAGAGCAATAAACGTGGTGGAATAAGCTGGAAACAAATCCAAGACCCACATCAGAGTTACATCAAATCCACAAGGGCGCTGGAAAAACAAGAGATGAGCAGAAACGTAATCACGTGACCACTTGTTCTCGTTTAATCATAAGGACCACAATTAACGTGGAAAATAATGAGGGGTGGGGGTCACATTTTAGAAAGTTCAACATTATCAAAATCTTAGATGGAAAAAAAACTCAATTTTAAAATCCTTATTATAACAAAAATAAAATTAAGATTAGGTAGGACTACATAAAATGTTTAAGACTTTTAGGGGGCGTTCTGGCCTCTCCATTTCTTCCTCGTTTAGCCAATCAGCATCTTCATTGCTGCCCGAAGTCCAAGCAGCTTGCGATGCGCCCTCCCTCAATTTTGCCCGTCATTTTCTATCTTATGTAAGCATTGTTCTGACCCACCCTAACCCCCTTGTTGGCAAAAATAAGCAAAACTCGAACCCCCTAACCTCCTAAGGTGTCTATGTAATACTTGAACGCCCCTTTATCTTATTTTTTTACCTTTTCATTTAATTTATTTAACATGCAATTTCTGAACCGACTGATTATATCAGTACACGAGAATTTCTCTGAGCGATAGCGAAAGGTCCTACCAATTTTCCCGGGAAAGGTATTTTCATATACCTTCCATGATTCTTTCACATGCCACAATCGACATCGGGCCAACGGCTTTATTACCCCTCCGAAGGAAGTTGTGCTACGTATTTGTATCGCTCAAGAAAAATGCACCGACCTCAGTTGGGTTTGATCCCACGAACATTGGGTCCTGAGGCAAGCACCCCAAGACCACCGAGGT